>RJWH01001454.1:205315-314178 GCA_004363575.1 Solenodon paradoxus
AGAGAGAGAGAGAGAGAGAGAGAGAGAGAGAGAGAGAGAGAGAGAGAGAGACAGAGACAGAGAGAGACAGAGACAGAGACAGAGACAAAGACAGAGAGACAGAGACAGACAGCCAGACAGACAGAGAGACAGAGATCATGACACCGCTTAACCAAGCAATCAAACGCGCAGGCAATGCCGGGTCCCCTTGCGCGGCTGAGCCCCGCGCCCCTGGCCATCCGCGCTGCCATTGGCTGTGTGTCCATTTGATGGAGCAAGGAGTCTATTAAGACCTTGGTGGCAAGCGCGGGCCTATCGCAGGGTGGGGCTCCCTCAGCAGTGCCTGCGCATAGACAACTAGAAACTGATCAACCGTGTTATATCAATAACATTCTCACACCAGGTTGTGTAAATTGATCTTTTACAATTTCTCTCGGTGACAGTCTCTGTAACCAACAAGATAAATCATTCCTCCTGTGGCTTTTTTATTGATTGCTGAGACCTGTATAAAAATTTCACTGCTCAAGCTGTGAAGTGAACATCCTCATAAAAGAAGACTTTTTATTTACAATCGAAATATGTTTGGGTCCAGATCAAGTGTGGATTTTCAAGCTCAGAACTACAAGAACAATGAAATTTAACAGACTTAGAGAAAATTAGAAATTAAAAAGAAATCCCCATCACCAGCAAAAAAAAACAGGTATCACAAACTTCAAGAATATACACAATGTGCCTCAAATTAAGACTACTATTTTTTAAAGAAAAGCCACACATTTACTTTTAAGCTTAACAGTGAATAAAAAGCCATCTGCTAAAAGAAAGACAATGAAAGAAAGAAAAGAAAACAGCCACAACTAAATTAATTTTTGCAGTGGGTTTTATAAACTGATTCAAATTGCCCTAATGTAACACCCCAGTTCTTGTTATAATATTAAAAACAGGGATCTAGAGTCATTTTTATCTTGTCTAGAAAGCATTGGAAACTTAAACAAAATCAGAGAACAGATATACTCCAGAAAGGAGACTTAATCTTTGTAAAGAAGTTTAATGCACATTATTTCGCAATCATGAAAATATCTTGAGTTCTGCTTTAAGATCAGCTTCAAGTTCTGGAGTAATTCTAATTTTTAAATGTAGTTAAAATATAGACAATTGATAGTATCGAATATGTATTTTATAAACTAGCATCTCAAAATGTAAACTTTCTTTACAATTCTAATTGCTAAATTCTTCTAAAAGAATAAACAAACACAACCTTAAAAATACCGTGTTAAGAAGAGTTTTTAAATGAAAAGTTGGTGCATCTGATTCCTTAAACTTTTTGCCTCAGTTTTCCTTTGGGTGTACAATTTTGAATCATCTGCTAGTAAATACAATTGTTTCCTGAGGCAGAGACACAGTTTTACCTCCAGAATCCACTTTTCGGAAAAATTTTAAAAAGAAATAATGTTTGATTCTTTATGTTAAGATGAGTTAATGATGTTTATAAACTAAAGAGAATTGTTTTAAGTTATCGCTGACTAAAATCACTTTCCATGCGCCCCTGTGAGGTGAGTATTGTGTCTCAAATAACATTTCACAGACCTAAGAATCTGAGTATAGCCTTTTGTCTACATCTAAGAGGAGAGGACAGAGATAGCCCTTTCTGTTCCTTCCCCTTGAGCCCTTGCCCAGGGTCTTTCTTTGGAGTGGTAGAGAAGGCCTTCCAGTGGAGGAGGCCGCAGAGGCAGGGGAGAGAGGTTTGTTTCCTGGTCAAGAGAAATGAGTGCGAAAATCTAGAGTGAAGGCTCCCTCACCCCTCATCTCACATTTTTCCTGGTAAAGAACGGCAGCCACAGACATCTTCTGGTCAAACAGCATTAAAAATCAAAGGAATAACTGGCTCCAGACGCTGGGCTAGAAAGGGGGACTGCTCCACACAGCGGATGTCCTCTCGCTAGAAAAGACGCCTTTGCAAACGTTCTTGTCCTACGACTGGGTTGGCTCAGCCCTGCTTCTATCTTGCTCTGGCAGACACAGTCCCAGACGCTATCAGGGCAGAGTTGAGCCTGGGCAACCCTGGCCCCAGCGCACAAAGACCCAGTGTGGCTAGCTCTCCCCACTGTCTCTTGGTTCTTTGTGATTCTTGATTTAGTTCTTTGTTAAGGTCTTCTCCTTTCTTGCCCTTGATTTTCTCTGGGTACTGACAGTCATCTCCAACACCCTAGTCAGAATCAATGCAGCCGGTGGAATATATGGGGTTCCGGTTGGTTCTCCTCCTTGCGTGGGATTGCACCCACTCGGAGACGGATCCTCTGCATTACTCCTCGCCGGCAATTGTGAGTCGGTTGCGACCGCACATTGTGGGCGATTGTGAGAAAGGGCGGCGAGCCTTTCGGCAGCCCTAATGAGGGAACAATCGGGTTCCCCACCCCCCCGCAGCTGCCCGCGGGGTCAGGCGCGGCGCCCGAGCCTCTGACAGCGCCATAAATTGGCCGAGCAAAGCTGAGCGCTTGGTTGTTCCCCCTGGAGAAAAGCACCGCCGCTGGGAACGCGAAAAGGCGAGTCAAGGACCCCGCCAGGGAGCAAGAGACACCCCCACCCCCTATCACCTTGTTGGAACTTAGAGTCGCAGAGGTCAGACACCAGGCACAATAGCCAAGTCCAAGGGTGAACTCCACGGGAGAGCTGAACCCGGGCTCCTAGGTCGCGGGAATGAATGGGGTGGGAGTCAAGTCGGGGAGTCCTGAGACACCGGGAGTCAGAGGGCCGCGGGTCAGCCTGGCCGGCAAGCCTGAGCTGAGCAAACCCCCTCACCCAACGAAAGGAATGGCCCAGCTTCAGCAGGAGCTATCTGCAACTCACAGAGACTTTTTCCTTTTTTCTTTCTTAATCTTTTTCTTTTTTGAAAGATATTTTAGTACAGATCTTATCAGACAGGGACAAGATGAGAAAATCTCAGGATGTGAAGAGGGTTTTTTTTGTTTTTTGTTTTTTTCCCAAAGAAGATATACGTATAATGTAAAGTACCTTTTGATGGGCTTTTATTTTCAAGCAAAACATTTTCTTAGAGAAAATTTTTTTTCCATCTCAAAGAAATAAATGACAAAAGATTGCTCTTTCTGGTTTTTTATTTAGCATCAATATGCCCCAGGGAACAGATAGGACAGAAAGGCAAACGAGGTGGGGGGGGGGGGTAGGCGGGAATGGGGTGGGGAGCTTCTATGAGAAAGATTTAAGTGAATTATCAACTGGAAAATTGAATTAAAATATTTTTTTCCAAAATTACATCTATAAATGTAGTCAGATATCTGGTTTTAATGGGGTGATTCCAAAGTTTCAGTCTACTGCCAACTTGGGATTGCCAAAACCTCTGCGATCGTGAGTTTCCCAAATTAATGAATTTCAGTTAAATTATCCCAAAGAATTGAATACTAGACATGGTAACTTTTAGTCACTGAAGTGCTTTTTGCTAGTGCTGTGGTTTGAAGGAGTTTCCCTCTTTCTTAAATTCGTTTGTAGAAGAGAATTAACCCTTTAGAGAACATAGGGTCTGATGAAAAAGAGCAGGTGGATCTGGATGTGGGTCGCAACTATCCTGAGAAGGAACTCAGCCCACTACTAAGCAAGCACTTCACTCCCGGGCCCTTCGGTGCCTTCTCTCTCTAAAGGTCTATCTCACACTACACGGACTTGTACAAGTCCTGGCTATGCTGCTGAAAAGAAAAAAGGAAAAAAAAAGAGTTTGCAAAAACTGCCCTCCTAGGTCTCCCTTGTAGGATCCATGGGTTTCCACTGCTCATCTGAACAGCTGCAGACCGGACTTCTACTGAAACCCGCAAAGAGAAACAGCTGATGTTGTTATTTTATCTACTTCCCTAACCCCCCCCAGGAGGTGTGGCCACAAAACAATTGGGTGTGGCCAAAGGGCAGAGACTATCACTGGGAGAGAAACCGTTACAGGGTTTTTGTTGGTACCGTTTTTTTATAAAAGGCATGAACCTCTGGATTTAAGATTAAATTGTAATACACTTTGTATGTTTGTTTGTTTGTTTGTCTTATTATTCCCTGAAACCTCAAGCCCAAAGTTACCTGATTTTCTCCTCGAATGTTCCTGATATAAGAGAACCAAACAGGGTGCAATGTAATAACGAGAAGGAAAATGGAACTCTGAACAGCCTCTTCAGGAAGCAATGTGACCTAATACTCTTCAGACAGAATAACAGAATTAGATAAATTCGTTTTTAAGAATTTTGTCTGAAAGTTTAAAAAAGAAAACTTACTCCTAAATAAGTCAGATTGAGTTCCCTCTTAATCTGATTACGTTAAAATATGTAGCTCACTTCCTGAGGGTAGCTAATAATTGATAACTTCTTGTAGCAGAGGGTTGCTGAAAAATCGTTTAGAGGCAAAGCAGCAAAGCAAAACAAAACAAAACACCAGTGTGGAATGTGTTCTAAAGTAAGGCTCTAACTTAAGCTGAACTGTAATTTGGTTCACATATTTCAGGTGCTTTCCAAATATTCCTTTTAAAAATCACATTTGCATCATAATTTGTAAATAAAGAGAAGTCAAAGTATATCTTTCAAACTATGGGAAAACTACCATCAATTCCAAATAGAAAAAAACAAAAACAAAAGATTCTTCAGAATAAAAAAGAGGGGGTGTGAGGGGAAGAGTAGGGGAGAATGATTTCTAATTTATAGCTTGTTATTCTTTATAAACACAATGCCGATTTTCAAAATGATACACAAATCTAGAATTTCCTAAGTATTCCCCAGATCTTATGATGCAAATAATACTGGTCTACATTTTAAGGGAGAACATTCCAAAGGGTTTTGTTTTCTGAAACATGAAACTAAAAAATCCTTTTCCAATAGCAAAATGTTATTTTAATAGCTTAATAGAATTGCTATTACCCAGGGTGGTTTAAAAAAGTTGGAGTACAAAATAAACTTGAAGATAAATTGAAATTAATATCCCTCCAGACTTTTCCAGTGTACATTGTTTAGTCACTCTGAACAATTAAAAAGAGCTTTGAAATAGTAATATTTATATTGCTATTAATATCTGTTCTCCACCTCCTATTATTTAAACATATGTGCATGTAGAAAAGTGCATGGCTATCCTTTTCACTTGAGTGAGTTTCCCATCCCCTGAGGGAAAAGACTAGATACACTTCTGGATTCTTCAATGATTCCATTCAGTTGCTCCATGTAAAAAGCTTGAATAATTTCTCCATTTCTCACCTACTTTCAAGTTGTTTAAATAATACACTTAAAAAGAGAAAGAAAAAAATAGAATAAGATATTATTATTCCAGTCTTGTATTAGAAGCATGTCACGTGTTCTTAAAGAATTGTTCGCATAGTGAAGGAATAATAAAATGTGACATGTGGAAGAAAGAAAATACAGCCGAGAGGGCCTATTGCTGAGTGAGCTGAACAATAGACACCCTCTAAGGATTCTCGCCTGCAATCCTGACTCTGTCATCAATTCACTGGATGCCTTTGGGTAAGTCACTTAACCTTTCCGGGTCTCAGTTTCCCCATGGGCAAAATGGTGGTTATTATAATAACCCTCTTACCAGTATTTTTCAAAGAACAATGATTACAAATGAATTCAAATCATCTTGTGTGTGTTAAGAATGACATACAAGTGCTAAGAAATAGCATAAGCTTGTAGTTCACAATACACTTCCAGAAACAACGGGCGGATGTTCCAAGTGTAGAATGATAACAAGAATTAGGAGCCACCAAATTAGAACTATGAGGATCCTCCAGAAAGCATTTTCAATGAGTCACTGGATCAAAATGGAGGCATAGGAACGTGGAATTAACTATTTTTATGAAGCAAGTTATGGTCAAAAGTGATTTTGGTATAACAAGTCATAAGATATACTTAACATAGTCCACCTAAAATTGCTGTTGAAATATTAGGTGGGTATGATTTTGCCTATGAAAGACAAATATACAACTTAGACAGAATATGTTATATTAAAAATATAGGATATCCTGTTTAGTATTTATAATGTGTGTCTTGTTCTGTGATCAAGAAGAGTCTTAAACATGGTTCTTTAAGAGTATAGGAGAGCATGTAATGATGAACTCAATGTTTTGTAATGTTTTACTTTAGTTTATTTCTGAAGAATCAAATTTACTAAATTTAAAGTTGTATTTAAAGACACCAAGGATTATGTTTCTATTTTTTAATTTTTAGTTGAGGTAACATTGCTTTACAAAATAATATAAATCCATAAGCACAGTTTCCCATTACCCAAATATATGCCAGCACACCCTGCCCACAAACAAATTACCCAAAGTTCTTCACCACCGTCCATTGGACCCCATCACCATTTGCCCCTACTCCCCACACTTTTCCCCACAGTGCTGTTGCCAGTGTTCAAGGATTGGTTTAGTTTGTTCCTTTGCTTTGTCTCTTCATGTTCCACCAATGTCTAAGGATTAGTTTCATTTAGTCTGTTCCTTTGTTTTGTCTTTTCATCTTCCAGTTATGAGTGAGATCATCCAGTATCTATCTTTCTTCTTTTGACTTATTTCACTTAGAGGAACAATCCCCTCTAATTCCATCCATGTTGATTTAAATGAGAGTATTTCATCTTTTTAAGGACTGTGTAATATTCCATAGTGTGTGTGTGTATATGTGTGTGTGTATCTCACATCTTTATCCATTCAACTGAAAACATGGGCACTTAGGTAATTTCAAATTCTTGCTATTGTAAATAATGCCGCAATAAACATTCACATTTCTATTAGTTACTAATACAAAGTATTAGGAACTTTGGGTAATTTGTTTGTGGGCAGGGTGTGCTGGCATATATTTGGGTAATGGGAACCTGTGCTTATGGATTTATATTATTTTGTAAAACAATGTTACCTCAACTAATAGTAACTATTAGAACTATTAGAGTTAGTGTTTTTGTATCTTTTGGGTAAATACCCAGAAGTGAGATAATGAGATTGTATGGGCTTTCCATATTCAATATTTTGAGGTATCTCCATCATGTATTTCTATTTTCATTACTCAAAATTGAAGAAAAATGACAAATGAGGCAAACATTTATAATAAATATTTAATAGTACATTTGTAGATTATTATAAATCAATTTTTAAAAGATGAACAACTTAGGGCAGAAAAAAAGGCAATTGACATGAACAAGTAACTAGCAAAATAATAAATACAACTGTCCAACTCATTTTGAAAAGCATTTAACCTCAATAAAATAATCAAAATTGTAGTACCCTATGTAATGATTCAGGTGGCAAAGGAATATACTGATACTTCCTGAGAAAATAGCCAGAAATAATTATTAAACACTTAAAAGCACCAAGCCTTTATTCCAACTGCTTCACTTCTAGGAGTTTGCATTAGGAAAAAATATCATTATTATACCCTAATTAGGTCGCTGTTTCAAAAAATCATGGCATGTGCCTAAAATGAATTTTTATATACTTAATAGAGGCTGTGGTATAGCACTCCTACTGAACAAGGATATCTAAAATGTGTTAGATACTATAGTAGGTGAGAAAAAATATAAAATATGATTCTGTTTGGAGGAGAAAAGAAGTGTCAGGCAGGATAAGCTAGTTTGTAATGCAATATAATAAATAGACTAGACTTTCAGTAACTTATAACAACAAAATAAACCTTACTTAGATTTTAACTTCCTCTTGAGGCAACAGGAACTCTGTACTATATTTCATAACTCTGTGATCCAGAGGGTTATTCTGTGACTCACCATCTCAGTCACCCCTAGCGGCCACAGTAGAGAGAAGGAGAGCTTTCTTGTCCATTTCAGTAATCAGTGCTTAAAAAGGAACTTTTGGGAATTGAGACTGCTCTAAGTGTAATATATACATCTGATTTCAAAGGCTTGGTAGAAATAATAATAGTAAAAAAATAAAAGAATCTAAAATATCTCAATAATTTTGTTTGTTACAGAATGAAATAACGCCACACCTCATTGAATAGAATCAATCACATGATTCCACACACTCATAAGGAGGTTAGAAAATGCAATACTACAATATACACAAGGCGGTGAACTGGGATTATTTAGTGAGTGGTCCTGTGATATGAGTCACAGAAAGAGATAATGTATATGCACAAATTTTGGAGAGTAGATTTAAGATCATCTGGGTTAAATACAGACTACTAACTAGGAAGAAAATTTACCTGGAAGACCTTCAGGGGCTAAGCAGTCAATGTCTAGAGCAACGAAAAAGGAGTCATAAGATAGCCCTGTAATGGCAGATGGAGAGACGTGCTACATTTATTAAGACACCACGAACAGCAAAGGAAAAGGACCAGCAACAGTTTGGAGAAAAACAACATGCATACACGGGCAGATGGGCAAACATTTGCAAAGCGCACTCATTGACTTGCTATTGAGATATTTCTTACCTGGTAACTCTGCGTACTGTACCTCAAGATGAGAAGAGAAGCAACAGGGATTGGTTGATTGACAGATGGATACTGTTTTCCTGAGAGAAGCTGATGGGTCAGAAAATGTATACTTGGGTGGAGATTTGTCTATAGATATTGAAAACCTGAAATTACATATTCATCATCATCATTACTCACTAATGGGATCCCATTTGATTTTAAATTCATTCTTTTTGCTCATTTTTAGGTTTAAATCCTCTTTAAAAATAATTATCTTCAAAATTGCTTATCATTCTCTTTGCTCAGGATTCAAAACAACTACAGCAAGACAAGATGATGTTGTGTACTCAGTTCAAGTTGACAGGTTACGTGACCTTTCTCTTCCTCCACTAACCCAACTGTAATAGTAGTAGCATATATATCTACCTCATAACATGGTATGTGAAAATCCAAATGTGTAAAGAAGTGATGCCCCAGCTAGAATTTCTTGTTAAAATTTAGCTCTTTCAGTTTTAAAATAAAGACAAAAATCAGCTGAGCTGTACTCCAATCTCCAACTGATGTTTGGAGAAGCATTAGCAGCATTTCTTCATCTTTATTCATCCTTTCCCTAAAAGAATCCTAACTTGGAAATACAATTTTCCCCCTCCTACACACATAAGCCATTGATTTTTCAGGAGACAAATACAAAGACTTTCACAGTTTTGCAGCTTTGTCTCCTGAATTAACACACCACTTCTGAATTTAAGGAAATAAAACACCACTCAGTGTTTTAAGAGTGCATAAAATATATAAAAATTAGAATGGCTTTGACAAGTTAACATCAATTTGAATGAGACTAAAGAAATGAAATTCTGTAGATGAGTGCTTTCATTTTAAATGGTTTTACTAGTTTTCAAATGATTAGACAATTTTGTTTCATTCTCTTCAAATTTACAAATTAATATTTTTAAGAGATGGAGTTAATAACCAGTTGAGTTAAAACATATTAAAAACTATAAAGGCTTCCTCAAATGAAGTTTTGCTATATAAAACTGACTTAGAGTTATAATAAAAATAGCAATATCATGCAATACTATATTTGTATTTCTCACTTCAATTGCTTTTTATTTTCAAACTGTAGGCAACTAAGGTATGCTTGAGTGAAATTTCCTAGGAGCCAAATAATTAATCCACCATTTATTCAAAATGCTGAACCAACTTACATAATTCTTCAAATGAATAGCACACATTTGATGGTGATATACAAATTATTTCAATCTTGGGCTTAAAAATGTGTCTCATAAAGTATCCTGATTAATCAAGGAAGACACCTTGCAATTTGTTACATTTGGAATATGACTACCTAACTCCCTGAATATTTTAATAAAATACTTGTAAAATCGCACCACCAAGCTGTACCTCCACCAAAGAGAGCAATGACGCCAATATCAACAGAAGGCAAAAGTATAAGTCTCAAAAGATTCCAGTTGTTTTTGTACCCTCTTAGTGCAATAAAGAACTAAAAGACATTATAGACTTAATATTCTATTAAAATAAACACTTTGGATTCAATTATTTTACTGTGTGGAGTAAAAAAAAAATAGAATATCCTCATCAAATGTTTTGGTAGTTTGACTCCTTTTTTAATTTTTTCATATGCGTGGTATTTTATTCTAAAGTTTCAATGAGGCAATATACCTATGCCAGCCAGAAAATGTAGATATTACAGGATTTTATTCATAACAGTTTCAATGTGTCTCTTGTGAAAGATAAAAACACTTTAAAGTTGATGAGTCTATGATTTTAAGTAACATCCTCATTCAAATGTGATTGCTTTATAGGTTTAACTCTGGTCAGAGTAATTTGGGTTCCTCCTATATATCACTCCAATGGTAATAACGCTGTTTATGCAAATGTAAAATTGTTACTTTTGAAGAATTTCTCCAAAGATGTAAGGTTGTAATGGTAAATTCTTATTCAAGATCAAAATTCCATATATTTACTACCCGCAAATATCCAAAACTCACACTTTGACATCTGTATAATTACCAACTTTTCTTCTCCAATTGATATTTTGCTTTTTCAGGGAGAGAAGGAAAAGTAATTGATCTAAGTACAATTCAATAGTTATTGTAAATATTTTCCATATGTTTGCTATGGCATAGATTTTATTAACATGTATTACGAGTGCTGCATAGACAATGAGTAAAACCCTAGGCTGCTCAGATACATGAACAGTTGCTGACTTCTGGAGAAGGCATTAGAAGCTACATAAGCAAAATAAATGACTCTGTGCCGCACATTTGGTCAACCTCACATGTCATACCTTCTTTTGATATTGGAACCATGCCATCCTCAGCTCCTATGGTTTTGCACTCTGGAATGTTCTCTATTGTCTAGTCTGTTGACTACAAATTTCAACTCCGTCTCCTCTCTCTTTGAGGATGGTGCCTACTCTGCCAAAGTCTCCTAATCTAAAATTCCCTACTGATCATCGTGTTTCAAGAGCCACGTTCACTTCTTCCATATAACACATTGTGGTCTAAGTTCTGCCATCAAGACTCTGTGCCACCTACAGGCACTTAATCTTCCTGAACTGTAGTTTGCTCACTTGTAAAATATGAATGAAATGTAACTAGTATCTTCATTGTTGTATGACTGTTATTACTTCTATAAATTCCAGCACACCTCGTTCACTGGAAACCAACTTCTATATAAATAAATTTATGTGGAACATGCAGACAAATATGCTAAATCACTTTTTTCTACTGGTGCTGTTTGTTTTGACTTTTTTCTGGTTCTGTCTTCTAACAAAGTAACAATAAACACACTGGAAAGTTGAGGCCTAAAAGGTAAAATGTAGTAGGAATAAATATGAGAGTTTTAAGTTTGCAAATTAATCCTAGAAATAGAGGACTTATACATCCGATAGGTAATTTTATTAAGTGCCTACTAGGCCTAAGCTAGGCTCTGAAAAAACACAAAAGGAATTTTTCTCAAGCCTCCATATTTAATAATCTCACAGTATTGGCAAGTGGAGGGGGAGAGATGACAGATATTTAAACAAAGAAGCAAGACACATGAAATAAATACTATGATAGACTTGAATACATATTCTCCAAGAGCACAAAATAGGGAAAATTACATTTATTGGAGTGGAGTGCAGATGGGGGAAGACTGAACTGAGAACAAGTCAAAAGGCATTTGGCTAGCAGTGGTTGTTAATGTGGTCAGCTAGCTTCCTGCTAAGATAACTATGAAGACAAAAAAGATAAGAATTCATATTATCACCAAATAATAAGTTACAGCTAATTGGTTACAGAACTAGACCATAAATCTAGGGGCATCCTACTTTTAGCCACTAAACTATGCTTCCTCTTGGTCTAATATGTAATAGTGTCCTATTCCAGCTAAACTTATTTCACAATTGAGAAACTAGGAGGACTATTACATTTTTAAAAAATAATTTTTACTTCCATGAAATCTCTAAATAATTAATACATAGTGAATAGTCAAATTGCCCAAACCTTGAACAATGAATTACTGTGTCTTTGAAAGACTAGCCTAAACCAGTTGTTATTTTCCCCTTTAGCAGTTGAACACTGCTAAAGCACCCAGGATGACTGTTACCTGTTGTTAAACTCCCTTCGCATACTCTTCCAAGTTGAACTTGTGAAGTTTCCTGTGTTAGGTAGTCTCAAAAATTACTGCATATAGCAAACTCTTTATATAGGGATGGAAAAAAGAATCTAAGGAAGTGCACTGAAAGGTACAGGGTGAAATTCTAAGAAATTCTTCCCCTGTGGACTTTTCCACATTTTTTTACATATTCCACAAAAAGTACACATGTTGTTTTAATCAAATCAATTGCATATATACTTGTTTTTTCTAATTCTATAGAATTGTTATTTTGTTTTTAAATTATCTAGAAAAACACGAAACTAGACAAAGTGGCGTATAAGACTAAGGTGATTTTTGCTTCATTGTATGATTTGTTTCCTCATATTTTCTGAAATGAGCTTTTTGCTTAATATGTTCACTTGTATTTGAAGAGCAAATGTTCATGAGCAATAATAGGCAGGCAAAAAATGGAAGAGCATTCCGTGAAGGACTGTTGAGATCTGAGCAGCCCCAGTGTCTTGATGGGGTACAGCCTGTGCGTAGAGTGGCTGGGGACCCAGCATGACTAGAGGTTGAGAGCCCCCATACCCTCGACAGTTAGAAGTGAATGGGATTGAGATCCTAGCTGATGATATATCTGTTATAAAGGAGTAAGATGTCCCTTCCAGAGAAAAAGAACAGATGGGTGAAGAAACTATGCTAAGAGTCACAGAATAAGGAAGTTCAAGAAATATATTACCTAAGTTAGCAGATATACCAGAGGTGGAGTAGAGATGAGTATACTACTTCTATAAATGAAAAAGTAGAACAAAGGAAGCCACAGGTTTAGAAATTAAGGGTCAGAATAAGATGAGAAATGTGTAATTGAGCAAGTCACATCTCTAAAAAAGACTTGAGTTGGCATGATTGAAAATTGGGAAGCAGTGTCTGGATGTAGGCCATCTTGAGCCACTAACCAATTATACAAATGTGGGAACCAACCTCCCTGCATGGCAACTTCCTCCATGCTAGCGCCAGACATTCTCTTTCCAACTCCACCCTTCTCTCTCGTTCAGTTTATCTAGTCACCCATTGAACACACATCATAGAACATTTGCTGTGGACTGTACGTGTGCTGATGCTGGGAAAGCATAGTAATCCAGAATAATTTATTCTAGAAGAATTCAAATAGCAGCAACCTCTTGAAGTCATTATGGATTGAATAAAAAATTTGACATTCTTGAATTCCTCAGGTTAGCAACAGTGTTCATGAACTATGGCCAAATCCTAGTTGACATGCCCAGGATCTCCTATACAGGAAAGAGATGATCCCACAATTGCAAGTTGATCCTTACAGAGGGTTCATCACCTCTCTCCTTCACAATGATAGTTGCTGAATTTAATTCACCAATTTAGTAGTCAAAGAAAAAGCTTGTTTCATTTCTTTAAGTAAACTGCTTTTCTAAATTTGCCTAAATTTTCAAAACAGTTCATAACTGAAAACTCCACTGCAGCCTGATAGGAATGGGACTTCCTGAGAGTTTTGCCAGGAGTGCTTGGCTACAGACAGCCATGGAATACCATAGTGGCTTTTATTACTAGGTTTCTGTATTTCCATTTCAAGCTCTGGTAAATACAGGGCTACGAGAGAAAAAAATTAATGGGAATATTTTCTAACCTTCGGAAAACTCAGGATTTGATATTTGGCAGGAGGGCTAAGAGGGTGGTTAAAAGAAAAAAGTGCAAGTGCCCAAAACTTTCTTTAAGGTTGAGTTTGAGTCCAATTTACTTTCTTTTTTTCACACTGGCGCTAGCAAGGGTGCATTTTTCCTCCCTGCTAACAACTCTTCCCTTATTCTATGGAATGTTTAATTTGCCCTTTGAAAGAAAGTATGATTTGTTCCATTTTTCCATGTGTAATTTCTGTGCTATTTACAGACTAAGATAAGAATCAAGAAGGATTCATGTGCCAAGAGCACAAATTCAAGGCTGAGGGAGGAAAGCAGAGTCCTAAGTCCTGACTTGGACTGACTCACTAGAATTTAGTTACAGAGTCTTCTCAAGGCTCTGCTCCCACTGGCCTCAGTGACACATCAGGCACTCCCCAGCAGCCATTGACTGGAAGCACAGTCTAAACCAAAATCTAAATGTGTTTGGCAAAGCATAGTATCTCCTAGAGGATTTGCTGAACAAAGCTACCCACGACTTAGAAAAATTTCAGCAATAAACTAGTCACCCTTATCCCAAAATGATGACAGTGTGATATGAAAACACAAATTATTATGCTTGACAAGTACAGCATGCCTATCACCAGAGAATCTAAGTTAAAATTAATCCCTGTTGATATAACAGCCAATACTTAACTGAGGCCTTTTTTTTCCCTAAAAATATGTATACTGAACAAACTCGAACCTGTGATCAAAACAACATGATAAACAAGTTAAACAAGAACCAGCTAAATCTAATTTACAACCACCATTTTGTTAAAGCAGTCTATTACTGAGTTGTATTTACATAAGCTCTGCCTTTTTCTCAACATCTCAGCTATGGGTTGTTTCATGGATTTTCACTATCCTGATTGATTTGTTTTCTATTCCAGTCTCTTCTCAGCTGTCTGGCTCAAGGGCTGGCAGCACTCACTCATACCAACAGCCCCACTCCCTTCATCATTTTTTACTCTGAGCAGGCATTGCTCTAATCAGCTCTCTATAGCACAGAGAAACTGCTTCTCATTTGTTCAGACAAATGTGTTAATTGCCATCACACTCACAGACAAAATGAAAAACTTTCTTTTTTACCCTACTCAGTACACATGCTTAGATTCAACACATGCTGTAACCTCATTCCATAGAATCAACTATATGTCCCTCTTTTCTAAATTGGACATATTCTTTCAAATAAACAACAACAATAAAACCCGTGTCTTTCTCTCTCTCTCACACACACAGACAATGCATATACATATGTATATTAAATTCACCATTGCAATCACGTAGCTAACTTATTTTCTTAATCTTGCCACTCAAAAAGCAAACAGCATAAGAGACTCAAAATACAAGTTAGGGCAATGGAAGCAGTACGTCCAGCACCTTCTGATGGGATCACCTGTCTTTTATCCCATCTAATCCTATCTCCAACTTCTTTTTCGACTCTGGGTCCTTGGGAAACAATGTATTTTGAGTGAAAAAGACTTTCTTCTGATGACTCTCTAAATGTCAAAGGCAAACTCATAGGCACAACTAATGGCATGCAACAAGAGTTGGTGTCCAACCCTAAGAGAGGTTCAACAGAACTCCCTTGGCAGTCGCCAGAAGAGGAGGGAGAAGGTTTGTGTACATCAGCTGAAAGGATTAAACTATATAGTGAAGGACGGAATTAAAGTTTTAGTGGTGAATATAACATTCTATATACAAATGTTGATTTATAATGATGCATGATTTAAACCTACATAATGTTAAAATGATGCTGGTTCAATAAAATAATTTTAAAATAAGTCTTAAAAAAGGAAATGAAGAAATCTTGGCTACACACACACACTCAAAAGAGTGTGGGTCCTTGGAGAAGCCAGGGCTCACTTTCAGTTCCTGGAGACACTCTGTCATCGTATAAGTTGCAGAAAAGGTGAAACATCTGAGTTCAGGTACTGAAGACGAACTGCCAGCAACATTTTTATAAACATCTTAAAAGTAAGTGTAATATTTGTAAAAATAATTTCTGAGAGCTGCATTTAATTTTCTTGCACTTATATCTCCAAGACCTTCAAGCTTATTTTTGGTACTTGTCTAACAGAAATCTTCCATAAAGATCTGTTCTCCCAAAATCACCAAAACTCACCCCTTTAATCATAGCCAACAAATGAAAAGTGTGATAATGTCCTCTTTTACAAAGAGTAATGGTCTCCAAGATGAGATGTTGTGCATTATCCATCAATGGTCAAGGTGTGAAGAAATTCAAAGGCCCTGCATACTGTGTGGAGAATATATATTAGGAAAAACTTCTTGAAGAGCACTGGCCACATAGATCAATATTCTTACAAATGTTCTTATCCTTCGACCTAATAATTACACTTCTTGGAATTTGTCCCAAGGAAATTATCAGAGAAGCAAACAAAGAATTATGTACAAGGATGTTCATTGCAATGCTATTTATAATAGCAAAAAATTGCCACTGCCTAATTAACCAACAATAGAGATTTAGTTAAGCAAATTACAGTAAATCCAAAGAACAGAATGCTATTCAGCTACTAAGAACCATGTGTTCAAAGAATGCAAAATGGCTCAGGGAAATGCTGACAATCTAATGTTAAGTTAAAATCAGTCTAAAGCAACTTAAATGCAATGTGACCCCAGTTTTGTGAATATTTACACATGTACATGATATGTAATATGTGCATATGAAAAAGAGAAGGAAAGATAAAAAAGACATTGAGATTTACTAAGGACCAGGGAATATGATGAAACTTTTCATAAATTATTTTATCTATTTATTAAAATAATGCACAGGATATATACTATTTTGGTCCTCACTTTAACAATGAAGGATCTAGAGTAAAGAGAAATTAAATTGCTTAAATTTGCCTATTAACATTCATCTGACAAGTTAAGCATCAGTATTTGATCCTAAGTAATTGAGGTACTGTATGTAACTCTTTGTGAGGTTCTTTGGGTTATTTTCCCCTATATTTCCCCTATATTTATATCTTTCCAAAATTTCTCAATGAACATGTACTTTTACTAGATATAGAACTTTAATGGCATGCAAAATGAATGTAATAAGCATTATTATTGAAACTAAACAATTATATTCTTACTGAAAAAACTGGATTTTTTTTATATGTTAAAAGCTTAAGACAGGTTGTTTTTGTTGTTTTGCTGGTTCATTTATATTTTTTAAATAAATCCTTTTTGTCCCTTATATATTACGACACATTAATTTTATATTTAATGTGGCATTTTCTGAAGCAAGAGAGAAGCCTTCATCCAGGTACATATTTAAGAATGAGTAAAAATATAAAAAGATAAATCTAGGTGTTTTCAGTCTTCTTAATTAAAATTAAGTTAAGCTTAGAATGAGTTGGAGCTAAGGAAGTAAAAGAACTGAAAAAATCTGTCATGGTATGAACCAGTTAGAAGCAAATAAAGGAATACCATTATTGTTGATAACGACGACAAAGAATAACTGAGAACAGGAACACCATATTGAATTTGCGCGCGGAAATCAGCGTACTCTGTCCAGTAGCTCTGTCTAGGCTGCTACCGGTTAATAAGAGTAGCTCAAACCATTGGAGTGTCTACTAGATTTCATGTTCCCGAGGCTAGAAGTGCAAGAGAAGGGAGCAGGAGAGCCTGTGCCTGTGCGTGCATGTTAGGTGGGGAAGTGGAGTGTCAGTCAGGCAGCAGCAGGTTCTAGGCCAGAAAGACTGAAACTGGACGTAGCAGTGCATGGGGTGGGTTAGGAGGCAGGGCTCCAGGAAGCGTTGGTGGCCCCAAGTTGCTCTTAGGTTTTAGTTGAATGGATTTTGGTTTCTCAGAATGAACAGGAGTAAAGTGTGACATCTGATTAAAACAAAGGTTTGACATTGTAACATCTTTTAAATTTCAAACTGAAAGGCTGCATTAGAGCAACAGGCTGACCTACAAGAGGGAAAGCTTACATATGGGGTATTATATCAACATCAAAATCATATTGATTGGGCTACCCCTGCTGGAATAGTGGTTGGGACAGCTGCTTCCAGAGGACAGCATTCCATATACATCCCAAGGATTCAGGTTCTCATCCTGAGTCCAGAGGGAAAACCAGTATGAACAACTAAATAAAAAATAATAAAAAATAAAATCCTTCTTCCTCTTCTCTCTTCCTGCCTGCCTCCCTACTTACCTTCATTCCTGCCTACACATTTATTTCAAAATATCTGCAAATACCGGTAGTCTAGCAAAATGGTCTGGAATGTCATAACCCACACACATCCCAAGGACCTGGGTTCAAGACTCAGGGCTGGGGGCAGCCACCAAGATGAGCAACTAAATAAAATCAAAAAAGTACTTCCTCCTCTCTCTTCCTGTGTGTCATTCTATCATCTCCCTTCCAACCTGTACTTTTCCTCGAGATGGCTTAGGTGGCTGAGATGTTGTATGAGGACCACGTAAAGCCCAAGAATCTGGGTTCAGGACCCAGGGCAGGGGTTAAAAAAAACAAAAAACACACACATAAATAAAGATGCTTCTTCCTTCTCTCCCTTTCTTCCTTAAAATGCTCCTTCTTTCCTTCCTTCCTTTCCTCCTTCCTTCCTTTCTTCCTTCTTTCCTTCCTTCCTTCCTTCTCTAAAAAAAAAAGAAAAAAAAGATGAAGTTGTGCCTTTTGCAACAACCTGGGTAGAACTGGAGGTGATTATGCTAAATGAAATAAGCCAGAAAGATGGTTTCACTCACATATGTAATATAGAGAAACAAAATAAATGAACAGACAAACTCTAACAGCATTCATAGGACATAGGATATAAGACTGGTTAGCAGGCAGAGAGGAGGGGGAAGGGAAAGAAGGAGTAGACAAGGCAGTGGTGATGGACACTAGACTCTAGTGTCAGGTGTGGCATGAAATACATGCAGATTGAGGTGCAAATTCAGTATCCTGAAAATCATATGAAGACAAAAGAAAAACTAAAACAATTTAAAAATAATAATCTACCTCTTCTAAACAGTATGATCTTAATCAAAATTTCTGGCAAAATATTTAAATCTAAATCCTAAGTACATTGTATCGATTCTAAGTCGAATTTTTTGGCCATTTTAATGTCCTGGAAAATTCGGTGTGACTTACATTAGTAGGTGACTAAATTTTGCCTGAAAAGATAGTACTATAGATCCCTTATTAAATTCTTAAAATTCTGCTAATTTTTAATCCCTAATTAAAGCATTTAAATTTTTAAAATTAGTTCCTCACTCCTTGTTACTTGTCACTTTAATTTTTTGAACTTTATAAATAGATCTTATTATGATTGATTTTTTCAAAAATACCTCTTGAGAAACTGGGGTGCAGGTTAGAATCGATGGAGGCTTAGAGTCAAATAAATGCAGTACTTAAATTTTCCCACAATCACTTCCTGATCTGGAGTCTTCACAATCAGGTCTTAACCTGTAGTCAGTACATTCACCAAGACTTCTAGTGGAAAAGTTTCATGGAGTCATTTATTTTTTATCTATCATAAGACACACAGAAGCTAAACCCTAACAGTAATATCTTATGTTGTCCTGCAGCTGGTACCAGGGAGACTATTTAACCACATTAACATTTTCCTTGAAAACTACAGTTTTAATCTGGAATACTTCATCATATTCATTATCGCCCTATTTACACTCATGTAAACTGATGCTCCCAGAATAACCAAACTTTACAATTTTAATATAAACATTCTGCCTCTTTTAATTATAATAGACACATTCTTAAGTAATTTAATTCCAACAAGACCCCTTACCAGTAAACAAAAAACACATTTCGCCGGCTTCCCTAAACAGTACTAAGTATGAAGG
This sequence comes from Solenodon paradoxus, assembly GCA_004363575.1. Taxonomy (NCBI): domain Eukaryota; kingdom Metazoa; phylum Chordata; class Mammalia; order Eulipotyphla; family Solenodontidae; genus Solenodon; species Solenodon paradoxus. The sequence goes on from RJWH01001454.1 coordinate 224,787, forward strand.
AAAGGAAATGGTTTCCACAGCCAGGACCAGCAAGTTGCCGTGTGTCCTATGTGTTTTGAGGTCCAAATAGAAGGCAACAACTCTGGTTCAAAGCCAATCGCATCAAGAGACTGAGATGAACATCAAAAGACTGAGAGAATAGTTTGAACCTGGCGATCTCTGGGCTACCTGTGGGTGAGATGTGGGAAGGTTCAAAGAAGTGCCAATCCCCAAAGCTATCTCATTGTTGACCTGGCCAGAAATCGTATTCATCATGTTGGAGGAGGAAGAGTCCAGGTCATTCCTGAAAGCAAGTTACTGAGGCAAGTGACTCCTGTTGGTACAAATGGCAGCACAGCAGAGTCGGCCTTGTCAGGGTCTCCATTGCCGCTGGGAATCACTGAATTCACACTGGGGTGACTGTTGTTAATGTGGGTCACTTAAATAATGTTCAGTTTCAGAAGAATTTGCTTTTATTAACTGGTCAGATAATGTGATGTGACATGACTGCATTCGCACACAGAAAACTGAGAGGAATCCCTGCTGTCAGTTGAAGAAACTGATTTTTTATTACAATGGATTTTCTTGCTCAAAAGCTAAAAATCTTTTTAACTGCACTTCTGTATCTGCATGTTCCAGTCTAGGTTTTAGTTCACTAATTACCAGTTACCATAAAATTGTTTTCTTCCTTGCCAATCTTGACAGAATTGTTATTGAGCCTGTTTTCACCCTCACACCCACTCAAACTGCTAAATTCACAGAGGACAGACATTTTGAAAAATATAGGGTTCTGTTAATATCATTTTACTCAGCTTTTCTAGCACAGCATTTATGCCTAGTTGTAGTCTCACAGTATCATTGTAGTTTGGTTTGTTTCCTACTTTAGGCACCAAAGCTTTCAAAGCACCCTTTTCAGAAAGTACACAGGAAAAAATTCACCACTAGGAGATTCGTTTACTTCAACACATAGTTACCTTACAAGGCAGATCAGCTGTCAGTCTCTGGGTGCTGACTTTGGAAGGCTTTGGTGACTTCATTCTCTTTCCAAATTCATCTGAAGAAAAGTTTACCCTGCCACTATGATGGGGAGAATGTGTATTATTGTCCATACATTCATGCCATTGTATTGAATAACACTGGACATAAATGAGTTTTTTAACACGATTCTCTAAACTAGGATAAAGAACAATAAGAATGGTAAACATTGACTGGTGCTCTCATACATGTTCTTCAGTGAAAACACTATGACAGTTTGTCTCTTTAGGTAGGATGAGTCAATTAAAATAAATTTTAATATTGTGTCAAGTACACAACTGAAAATTGCTAATGTTCACAAGATGACTGTTTTTAAAAAAGGAAAGTTGTGGGCAGGAATAAAGATGAGCAGAGACAGGCAGGAAGAAAGAGTAAGAAGAAGCACTTTTTTTTTTTTTTTTTTTTAGTTCATCTTGGTTGTTCCCCAGCCCCGGTACACAAACTCAAGTCCCTGGGATATATGTGAACTGCACCGACCAAAGGCGGCCAACCAAACTGCTACTCCACTATGGTGTGCCCACAAAGTGGCCTTACATAGAATTCTACGTTGTTGAGAGATAAAATTTTATCATTTGTTAAGATTCACCAACTAAAGAACAAAATAATTCTTCCTTACCAAGCTATGAATCTTATCAAGGCAAAAAGAGACAGAACTAATATTAGGTCTCAAATTTGTAAGATTCTGGAAAGATAGACAGTGTTTCAGTTAGGATTTGTAGCAGTACATATCCTCAAATTTTCTTTATGATTTTGTTGGTGGTGGCGTTTTATTTTTGTGATTGCCATGAGATATCTGGTGTTTGCCAAGAAGTCATTTTTCCAGGTATCTGATGTTTACCAAGAAGTCATTTTCCAATGAGGCAAAAACTAAACTCCAGGTCCAAAATAACTCTTAGTCCAAAGAGCTGTGAGAGCTAATGAGGAACAATGTAGAAATTCTTGAATTAGAATTTAGAAAACTGAGATTAGTTTTATGTTCATTCCTAGTTTTCTATACAGTTCATCCAGTTCCTTCATTGCACCATTTTGGTATGAATTTATTAGCAAGAACTATTGCTTAGTCATGAATAGCAGTCATCACTAAGTCATGAAATCTGCTTCCATTTCCTTCGCTAGATATTTACAGCTCCATGATCTTCAAGCTCCATCCAATGATGCTATTGTTGAATCCAATGCACAAGCAGAATATGAGGAGAGCACTGGCACACACAGTCCTTAGTAGGTTTGCAAGAAAAAGAACAAGAAAGACCCTAAAGGAACTAGCAGTGCGGAGGAGCCTACCTTAGACCCCAAAAGAGATGCAAAGTTGATAGAAGAATAAGATGCTGAAAATAAGGAAAGAAAAGATTCTTTCAAAATACAGACCCTCACAGTGTCATGAAGTAGCTGCAGAGTAAGAGAATTTATCAACGAAATAGAAGTCATTGTAGAACTATTGCCCTCCATCTGTTGTTGTCTGCTAAGTATCTGTATTTAAATATCAGTTGTAGTTGGTAATGATTAATTCAGTCTGTTTTATTTTCTCCATAATACATTATCTTTACTCAAAAAAAGTCTCTGTAAGACTGAATTTGACATTGTTCATTAAGATTTAAGTGTATCTGTACCTTTTAACATAAAAATAATAAGAAATCTTTATTGAGCACTTGCTATGCTCCAGGAATTTTTTTAAATGCTTTCATTCTGTTAATCCTTAGCACTCTTTGAGTGAACTCCATCACAAGGAGTGTCATCTCTTGCCAGGTGTTGTCCAGCTGGAGAGTGACAAAGCCAACTATAGATTCAGGTAATTGGATATTACAGCCTCAAGTTTTCCTTCTCGTCACACATAACAGGTTATATTTGATTTCTAACTGAACCCTCATGTAAGAGATATCTTAATATATGCAGATACTTTTAAGTAACATGAGTTAAAAATATAAAACTTTACCTGTGAATCAATTAAGAAAAAATTTTGAGGAAGAAGCCAAGTTTTTTTTAATGTACTCTCTGCAAAATTTGAAAATCAAAGATAAAATTTCCAAAATTCCTTATTAATGTAGTGTCATTAATGTCATTAATTACATTAATGTAACTCATAGTGTATTGTTAACCATACCAGATCAGATGAGCTGTTTTTCTACTTGAGGTACATTCATTCTGAGTCTCTGATTTTATTCAGTGATAGATATGTCTGGATAGCAAATTGTATGGTATTACTAAGAATGAAGCTCGAACTATGGCCTTCCAACCCAGTGTAATACTATAATGCCTTGAGCTCTGCAGTGACACATGATGACGTGCCCTATACAGAAACATCCTTGCACTATCTCTAAAAAGATGATTTATAGAACTCTAGAGGTTAGTATTTTTTAATAACACTAGGTTAGCATCAGTAGTAAGACAGTACCATGTCCCAGAATGGAGTGGCAAAGTGTCTCATATGTATACATCACTTTTCTTTGCACTGCATATCGCATAGTAGGTACTCAACAGATAACAAAGAAATTGAATGGATTTGTTAAATTCCAAGTCAAATACAAATTAAAAAAATATTTCCTATAGAAATTATTATCCACAGACTTCAAGGGCATTTTTAAATTGTTTTTCTATTTGATTGATTTGTTCTCTAAAGTTCATATCTAGCTGCACCTTGGTGGCTTAGCGGTTAAGTCTGCAGCCTCTAGTCAGTATAGTTCACATAAGTCCCAAGGACGCAGGTTCGGGACACAGGGCTACAAGAAACAACCAGGATGAACCACTAAATAAAAATAAAATCACTGCTTTTTCCTCCTCTCTCTTCTTGTCTGTCTGTCTGCACCTTTCCTTTAAAATAAATAAATAAAAAATAAATAATAAAGTTGTTATCTATTATTGATCATCCATGGTATAACTACGACATAACAAATTATTGAGATTTAGAGTTACACTGGAAATGAAAGCCTAGATTTTCAGTCCATGAGAGATCTAATAATAATAATATATTTTAAAAGATCAATTTAGCAAAAGAAAAAAATCAAAATTCTGATTTATTTCAGAAAGAAGAGACAGAATGACACCTCTCTTAAAGCAAAAGAGAATTTTATAAATGAAAAGATTCATTCATGAATATGAATCTAAAAGAAGGAGAGAGTGGAAAAGAAGAAAGAGGAAAAGAGAAAGAGGGGAAGAATAGCAACAGAGAATTGAAAACAACCATTAGGAAGAATGAAGGTGTCTTGAGGGCTGGTTGTATAAATATGTGCTCACGTTTGTTTTCATTTTTTACTTGTCTTGCTTATTATAATGAAATATTCATGGCAAAATATCATCCAGTGTTAATTCAACTCCACCAAAAGAATTTCAGAACCTCTTTGTCACCGCAAGAGGGATGATTTAAAATCAAAAGCAGGCCTTAGAAAGTCACATTTGGGAGTGGGTATTGGCAGAGAGAAGTCACTTCCAAGACCCCAATATAAATCTTTAAGAAGAAACACTTCACTTTTCATGTTAATGTCAAAGTCTTTCTCCTAACAAACCTTTGTTTTCTAATAAATGGATACTTAGAGATCTCTCATTCCCAAAGGGAAGTTGCACTTGGCCTGTTACTCTTTCATCCAGTTTTGCAAGTTTCTAGTCACCTTGCTGATATTCACACAAAAATCCCAAAGGGAGGAGCAAGGGGAACGCTTACTGAAAGGTGGTTTTCTAAAACAGGAGAATACACACTACCCATTCAGAAGAAGTCGAATAAATGTTGGCTATTGAACAAAGGTTACCCAAAACTAAGCAGATCAAAAATGGGATGCATAAAGTGGAGCTTGCTTCCCCCTCTAGTAGTTTCCATGGTTAGAATGCTCCTTAGCTTAGCATCTCTATGTCTGGTCTCCAGAGTTAATGTACCATATTTTCCATGGTTTGATGAAGACTCCAGAGCCCTTAAGATATGAATTGCTATAATTCCTAAATCAAACAGCATTCATTCAGTTCCAGACCATTGCAGGGTAATAAGACCGGTATTTCTTATTTTAATTAGTCATTTTATACTTCTAACAACTTCTTTGACAATCTTGGATTACTTGTTTGTTTATGTGTGATAAAAGCCATGTTTGGCTAAAAATATGAATGTTACATTTGAATGTCCATTTACATTTCAGTAGTTAAAGAAATAAACTTTGTAGGCCTTTCGATGATAGCTTTTTATAGCACTGAATACAATCACCTAATCTATTTTAATATTATCCTTTTCAGCTGTCTCATAAGTACCTCTTAACACAGCAGAGATATCAAGTTGATAATATGAATTCAAGACAAAACGCCTAAACACTCCTCAGAAAGTGTCTTTTAGTTTGCAGAGAAATTTGCTTCTAACATTTGAAATTTTCAGGATAAACCAAAAAAGTCATGTGCCTACATAAAAGTGTTGTGTGTTGTTACTTGTTTTTAAACTCACATAAATGCTATCTCTTATCCTAGTATCCTGAATAGTTCCTTTAGACAAGAAACTTGCTCAAGAAATACCTATTAAGTAAATAAACTGAGTTCATATCATAATTAAAAAGATAGTTTTTCAAAGTGAATATACAAAACACTGAGAACATCACATAAGTACACAAAATAACTAATACAAAGGAAAATGCTGTTTGTGTAGATAGAGATATTCATCCCGAATATCTGAATTCAGCTGAAAAAAGCTATATTTATATGCTTTTCATTTATTAACCACTTACATACCCACTATGCTTTCTATTTCACATCACAGGTTTTAATAAATCAGTTCTTAGCATAAGCATGTGATGATTAAATTCTCCATGTTACAGAGGAGCGAAGCAACAACAGACTAACAGCATAGCTGACTCACTGCAAAGTCACTGTTTCTGTCTGGGTTTAGCATCAGGGCCTTCCAATTGACTTGCACGGTCTAATTTTTATTCATTTGAACAAATGATTTTTAAAAAGCAGTTTTACTTCAATACATAAAAAACTCAGGAAGCTCCTTTCTTGGAAATGTGATCCTGACAATAAACCAAGTATTTCAAAAGATTTGGGAATATGTAAGAATGACAATTGTGTCCCTTTTTAAAAATCCAGCTTTTACCTACCAAGTTTCAGTTAGGATCATTGATCTTTTCACCCCTGGGGTCCACAATTGTCAAAGAAATTCTATACTCTCTTTCATCCTGTGTGCAGGTTCCAGGGACCTAGATGGTAGAAGGGTTAAGGGAGCCAAAAGACTGACCCAGACTCTCCATTGTTATATATAAAGGCCATTACAAAACATTGAAACCAAAATGACTGCAAGTATACATGTTCCTCAAAATTAGAAATGCTAGAGAAGTGGACTAAATTTCCTAAGCTCAAAATAAATTTCAGTGTTATAGTTATATAGAGAGTTGAGTGCATGCTGTGCATGTCTGTGCACATGCATGAGTTCATATATGCATTGTGCATGTATGTGTAAGTGTGGCTATGTGTCTATTGCAGTGAATATTGTGTATTATGCACATGTATGTATGTGCAAGTGCATAATCATGTGTGTATGTATGTGTTTGCATGCATGTAGATGTGTATATGGTATGTGCTTGTGCATTGTGTGTTTGTGCATATGTATGCATGTGTAGGTAAGTATGTATTCTTATGTGTGTGTGCAATACATAATCATGTGTGTGTGTGTGTGTGTGTGTGTGTGTGTTTATGAGTTAGGACTATTCTAAAGTCTCCTGTTAGCAGCCTGGAGTTGGAATCAAAGCTCTGTCCCAGTTCCACCACTCACCAGTATGTGGCTTTAACAAGTTTCCAAGAGTTCAATGTTCTTTCTTCTGATGAAATTGTTTATGAAATTGTAATGCAGAAAACTAATGCACGTGGAAACACTGGATCCCTCATTGCCAGCCTGTCTCTGACCCCCAAGCTGCAATCCCCAGATCTCTCAGTGGAACTCTGGGATCCTCTGGGACACTCAGGTTTCTGCCAGACCTAAATCATATCATCTTGAGATTCTTAACTATATCTTCAACTAAAATAATTTTCTAGAATCCTTAGAGGAACCATTTTACAAAAGAGAAGCCATGATTCATCACCATGACCAATATTGGATACTAAGAATATAACTTCCAGATATGTTCTTGAGTTCTCTAACTGCAAAACAAACAAACCCTGAAAAGAATTAACTTAGCTCCAGCTACAGAGAATACAATAAAAGTTGGTTCTTTGCAAGCATGAGTACCACAAATACAAACCCAAACATTCTAAAGTCAGGAAATCTAGTAAAATTATAAATGTAGGCACTGTAGAGATACAGAAGAAACTTCTCCCTAATCCTCTGGGTTCTTCTCTGGCTGAGAAAACAATCAAATTTACATCCGAGAGATTAGTAGAAGAAAAGAGCAAATGTAAGTGCACCCCCGTGTCTCAGGTGGCTAAAGCAGCTAAGGTACAGACCATGTAAAACCTACAGATAAGGGCAGGGAATTGAGACCTGAAGCCAGGAGTAAAAACAAAAAATAAATAAATAAAAAGAACAAATTTACTTTGTATGGAGAAACGACATGGGTAATTCTAAAGTCAAAGGGACAAAACAAGTGTTTTTTATCCTGAGATAAGGAATGAGATAAGGGGCCTGGGTTTCAAGAAGAGAAAGGGAGATTCACACAACCAAAGGACTAGATGCTCCGTAAGTACGTTTGCCCTGCCATCTGGATAGTTTTCTCTGATAGAAAAGTATCTCCAGAGATAACCTTATTTCTAGGTAAGAATCCTAGTTTTCATTCTTCTAGGTAGTAAAGGATGTGATAAAAATATTTCTCTGAATCAACAGGGCCACAATTGAACTTAGCTGGAATTAATCACATGCCAAAGTGACATATCTTGGTTGTTTGGCCCCAAACGCAAGACTTGAACCAGGGGTATGTGGCCTGTGTCCTTCAGACACAATTAACCTAATTGCTGCTCCACCGGGCACGCCTCTGTGCTCTTTAAGTTATACTTCATAAAAGTATTGTCTTCATGAGGACTGGCTACATGAATTTGCAGGACCCAGTGATGGGGAGACAGAAGGAGAATGCATGCAGGACACTGCAGTGCTGGAGTGGGGGGACTGAGTGGGGAGTGGGGCTGCATTATGGAGACAAAAAATAGACACCCCAACCTGGAGGTGGGAGGAGGGGAGACTCTGGGAAGCTGTGGTGCCTAGCAAGTAGGACATGCACATATTGCCTGATTGTCCCATCAGCTTTCACTTATAATGCCCAAATTTAAAAATAAAATTTATAAAATGATGACCACAGGCAGTAAATTTCACTGGCCAAGCAGTATCTCTTCCTCCTGGAGTCCTTCTTGGTTTACAAAGCCAGGTCTCTGCAAACCTCAGTTCCCCTGGGATGCTTAGTCCTCTCCTCCTAGATTTCTCAAGTTTCTGTGGGTTCAGTAGCTCTGGAAGCTCTGGAAGCTTTCTCCCAGAATTGGTGGCATTTGAGACAGCAACTTTGCCTCTCACCTTGTTCCACCCAGAGCTCATCCCTGAAGCGCCATCCTGGATTCATCTTTTGCAATAGCATTCTCTTTTGAGATGCTCTCATTCGTGCCTGTGTCAGGGACACCATTTCACATATACGACCCTGAAGGATAGACATTTCAAAGATGTTCCAGAACAGGCATTTCCACTGGGTCCTGCAAATTCTTGTAGCCAGTCCTCATGAAGACAATACTTTTATGAAGTATAACTTAAAGAGCACAGAGGCGTGCCCGGTGGAGCAGCAATTAGGCCAATTGTGTCTGAAGGACACAGGCCACATACCCCTGGTTCAAGTCTTGAGTTTGGGGCCAAACAACCAGTATGAAAACTAAATAAAAATAAAGCAAAATGCTTTTTTCTTCTCCCTCTTCCTGCCTGCCTGCCTGCCTACTCGCCTTCACTCCTGCCTGCACTTTTCTTTGAAAAATATAAATAAATAAGGGAGCAGAGAAGCAGAGCAGAAACTGAGAGATTTAAAGTCAAACAAAGTTTATCATTTTGTAGAGTGGGAAGCATTAAGTATATTATATATGTTGCAAATGTGCATAGAGAGAAAAACTGATGCATCATGTTGTTAGGAGGAGATTATAATGTGGATCGTTTTAGAAAGCAAGAGCCCAAATCTAGTGGACTTCAGATGTCAAAATAGAAGTAAAAAGAAAGCGAACACAAATGCAGGCAAGTGTGTAAGTATAACAGTGGGGTCAGCTGGCATTCCTTTAATGAATAGAACACAAGAGATAGCAATAAGCCAAGTGTTAATGTGTGAGAGGTAGTGGAGAAATGCCAAGTTCAAGAACTGGGAGAGCCAGAGATCTAGAGGAGACTAGTCGTATGGCAGCTTAGACACAAGATGGAGTCTGTTGATAAAAGTGGGTTCCACACTTCTGATGAGATAAATTCAAAAGCTTCTGCTCTTGAATAAGTTTTTTTAGATCTAACACATGTCATTTCTGGGAAGCCCCCAACTGGAGTCTATGTTCTGTATAATAATCTACAGATCAGGTTCACCAGTTTAGCAAAGACTTACAACTGTGGGGAGCACTTGATGTCTCCAGGACACTCTCTCATGCTAGCCAATTCCACATAGCCCTCCTCTGAGGTACAATGGAGGTCAGGATCATTTCCCTCATTTTACCTATAAGGAAACTGAGGGATAGCATGTGAAATAACTCATAGATTGCTATAATGGAGAAAATATTCCAAATTTACAAAACTCGTTCACAGGTGTTATTTAATTTGACATCCATTACAACTACAGAAGGTGACTTAGATGTGATTATTTCCTGTTGTAGAATTCAGAAGGGCTAATGTTGCACACTTGGTAAGGAGTAGATAGACGATTAGAACACAAGTCATTGGGTTTCTACTTTAGTGTCCTTGTAGCCACCCCTTCACAGCTTCACCAACAGATAGTCACAGTTCTGTAGTCAACTGTTCCAGATGTCCACAGGAATTAACTGTCAGGTTCCCTGGAGACCTGGAATCCTTTACTCCTCTCTCAACAAAGAGTCTCCTTGGGTGGGAAGAAAGATGCTGACCACAAAAAGAAAGAACTTCCTGAGTTTGCAATAACAGAATCTCAAAGGTCAAAATCCAAATGGCCCATATTCAATGTAAGTCTCCTATATGGATCAATGGAAGTGAAAAACAAATGGCCAAGGAAGATGCCCAATTTGCCAGGACTGCTTCCAAGGCCCAGAGGTCTACAGAAGCATTGGAGAGAAACAACATACATGCCAATAGCTTCACACAGAATCCATTATGACCTTCATGGACCCCAATACTTGCACATTCCAGGGTCCTCTGCTCCATACAAATAAGACTAAAAATTACATTTCACTGTGTTGGTATAATGACAAATATATTAATATTAGGTGTTATAACCAATTCTTTGACCAAACAGTTCATTTATTTCTTCTGACTATAAAAGAAATGAAAACATTTTTGTGAGTCCCTGGAAGCACTGTGATCACAGGTTCAGGGTACCTGGATGTTTAGTGAATTAATTCCCTCCAGTCTCAAAACTCCAGGCCCTTGCTAAAACATGTTCTCTTGCCATATTACCTATTGTTCTTTGCTCTTAAGCTAAATTTTCAAAACAGGTAACTGATCACACTCATGTCATCTATAAGATCAAAGAAAAAGCACTTCTATTTCTTATCTATGATGTCAGAAAATTCTCAAATTTCTTGCTATAGTTTTAATCTCTGTTTTTGTTAAGTTTCCAACAGTTGAGTTGTCACCAAATATGTTAGTAGTACAAAATATCTTTAAGCCAGCTGAGCTCACTCTTCCAGCTGTTATAATAAATGGACAAACTAAAGGAAAACCAAAAACCCAAGCTGTATTAATGACGTGATGATGGATGATTGATTTCTATTTCTCTTTCCTCCTCCCCTGTCTTTGGCTGCAAGCTACTTCACTACCTCCCCAGTGTTTTTGGCCCTTGAGTAGGAGTGTATCCTTGCCAATGCGAGGAAATTGAGCTAGGTTTTCATGCCTTGGCATCCACTATGTACGCAACCCCCAAGCCTTTTGAGCTTCAGCCATAATTAGTTGTAATATGTTTATGGGGCCAAGAGAATTTAAAACATGCAAGACATGAGTCAGGAAAGGATGATATCGAAATCCTTATTTATTTTGGGTTTTAGTCTAATCGTGTTGGGTTCCACACACATCATTGTTTCTCTTGAATATTAGCAATGTAGAGAGAAGGGGAAGTCCCCACAGAATTTAGACATTCAGGATCCTACCCAACCTATCAGATTTCCACATAGAGAAGTTTATACTCCTACAATGCTCATCCTAGACAGAGGCTCACCCCTAGAAGGTCATGTTTTGTTTTCCTTTCATTGGGTTAATAACCCAGTAAATATTTGCTCTTGTAACCAAAAATTATCTTGAAATGTGTGTAAGCATATCGTATGCCAAGAAAACATGGGCACATGATAAAAATTCCTGATGTAGGAGCAAGTGTGACAGTGAGAAGCTGTATTCACTCTCGGTATTATTATTCTTTAATGAACTCAGAATACAGTATTTCCAACTCTATACTGTTTTAAGGACTCCTGGTAAATTTTTTCCATGATCATATATTCTATGAATGTTTTGTTCCTAAAATTAAGCCTGGAGTAGTTCAATAAAATAAATAAAAATAATAAAAGCTCCACCATTCAAGACTCATATCATTTACTTTGTGTAATGGCTTCTTCTCCAACAGACCTCCATGACAATACAAACACTATTCTCAGGCTTACGTGTGCATCAATGAAAGTCATTAATGTGTCAGAGCAGGAGTTCTTGATCTGGAGTCCATGAATTCTGGCTCCTGTTGGTTGGAGAGCTATCAAAGGTGTGCAAAACTGATGTATGGAGCAGAGGTGAAAGACAGAGAGTGATGGTAAAAACTTTTCGTTAGAGAGGGCTCATAATTTTCACTAGATTCTCTACTGAGTTTAAACCCACCCACTCCCTTAAAGGGCGTTCTTTTATTGGGTTTCTGTGTTGTCTTTGGGGGCAGAAGGAAAGTGATAGTAACAAACATAATAGTATAGTCATCACTTACAGAGTCATCATTATTTGTAAGTTACTCATCTCATTTCTACCCTATGACTTGAGATGAATCTTAAAATTAGTCTACATAGGAGCTGCTAGACATTTTTTAAAAAGCTTTTAATTCCTTTTTTAAATGGTGGCATATATGCATAATGTAAAAACTAGCACTTGAACTATTTATAAGTGCAGATTCGGTGGCTTCAAGTACATTCACATTGTTGTGCAAACACCACCACCACCATCCACAGAAATTTTTCATCTTCCCAATCTAAAGCTGTTTACAAAACATTAACTTCCCCTTCTTTCTCCCCCAGCCCCTGGCAATCACCATTCTACTTTCTACCTCTGTGGATTTGACTACTCTAGTACCTCACATAAGTAGAATCATACATTATTTGTCTTTGTGACCAGCCTATTTCATTGAGTATAATGTACTCACGATTCATCCATGTTGTATTATGTGTCAGAATTTCCTGTCTTTGTAAAACTGAATAATAATCTGTTGTACATATGGATCACATTTTGTCTATACTTTCATCCATCAATGAACACTTGGGATGCTTCCACCTCTTTACTATTGCAAACAATGCTGCTATAAACTTGGGTCTACAAATAGGAGCTGCTAGTTTTCTCTTTATTTTACAAATGAAGAAACAGAGAAGGAAGTCACTGCCAAAAATCACATGATTGGCAGTGGTGTAGACAGGATTTGAACTCAGGATGGACGCCATATCTGGCATCCATCTGGCATCTGGCATCATACTGTTGTTCCTTTTATTCAACTATTAAAATCAGGCAGAGCAATACTGTAAAACTGTCAAATTCACATTACATTTCTCTTTTTATACCCTATCACTGTCTAACATACACATAAAATTTGATAAATCATTAAAAGTAGCACCTAATATTGAAAAACATTACAATAAAAAAGACAAAGTATAGTAAGAGGAGAATGATTATTGAGAAGTATAGAGAAGCCTTGGTTTTTTACCTGAGTATAAATAGTAACATATTTCTGAAAGGAAAATTTTAGTCAAATATATGGGGAGAAACAGTAGGTATTTCACTGGTAATTTGAAGTTAGATTTCTAAATTAGAATAAATAATGACATGGTTTAAGCTGACATATGAAAGTTACACAGATTTATTTTCTTTTTGCAAATTTTATTATGAAAAGTTTTAAACATAAGCAAGATAAACACTATGTAATAATTCCTGTATCTTCACCAAACTCAACTATTATCAAGATTTTGAAATCATATGCCCCTTTTCCTTGCTTCATCCTTTTTTTCTTTTTTTTTTAAATTGGTAAAGAATTTGAAAATGAATTCCAATCCTCACGTCATTTCAACCTTTACCTATTTAGTATATATCCTTAAAAGAAAAGAAAAGTAGACACTTTCTTACATAATTAGCATCCCATTATCATATCCTAAAACATTAAAGTTAATTTCTGGCTGTCATGTAACACTCACTCCATATTAATTTTCTGTGTATGGCAGTTTGTCTTTTGCCACTTGGACTGTATAGCAGGACCCCAACAAGATTCATACATTGCTTGACTGTCTCATATGTCTCTTCATTCTAGAATTGTTTCTTGTCTTTTCTTTTTTTTTTTTTTCAATGTTATTGGCTCTTTAATGCTCAGCCAGTTCTGTTGTTCTGTAGAAATCTCTCTAACTGGATTCATTGCTCACTTTTCAATATCATTTAACTTGTGGTTATTGTTTTGTATTTTCTGTCAACTGGGATTTCACTCAAAAAAAAATCAAATTCAAGTTCAACTCTGTATATTTCATACTTTGCTTTTTTTTTAATGATTATTTCATAAACTTCCTGTTCCCTCTTGTGTCACATCAAGAAGCACCTCTTTCTGGCTATCTCATACTTAGTGATGTTCAGATGGTAACAACCTGTTCTTTAAAGTTCCCTAAGAAACATTTATTAATTGACCTTCTCATGGATAATCTGTGCCTGAAGTAGATACTTTAGAGGTTACAAAACAGTGAATTTTTACTTCTGCTATTACTACTAAATAACAAAATACCCCCCCCCCAAACTTAATGACTTAAAGCAGTAATGATTTCATTTGCTTACATTTCAATTTTTCCTGATCAGCCCATGTGGGATTGACTGGGATCATTCACTGCAAATTTGTCATCTGGTGCCTGGGTTACTGTATTTAACAAGATTTTCAATTCATGTGGCCTCTCTCTTTCCACCTGACCTTTTTGGACTTCCTTATGTCTTACAAGAAAACCAGCTTTGAAGGAATGTTCTAAGTGACAAAGACATCTGCACATCTCTGAAGATTCAGTTTTAGAAGCTGCATAGCATGGCTTCCTTCTCATTCCATAGGTCAGAACAAGTCAAAAGGCCAGCCTAGCTCAAAATGACTGGAAAGAGACTAAATCTCTTCATAGGCTGGTCACAAGGTCACAATGCAAAGGAGGATGGGAGATGTTATGGCGACCATCTTTGCAAGCACACTCAATCACACTTATGTGGTGGTAGATTAGGTGGTGACAGCCTAATCTTTCCACCATAAAGCTCCCATTATGCTGTCATTTAATGGTTTCCTCCATTGATAACCTTTGCTTGAGTCTGATAACTCATTATATGCTATAAAATGGTGACATTCTAATTCTACTGATATTTCCACATTTTCTGTAAATAGTTTTCCTTCAACAACTAGGACTGCTACAAAAAGCCTGATAAATGTTTGATTCCTATCCTTTAGGTGTCAAAGGAAAGGCATGAAACATTAGATGTTCTAGGTACCTGAAAAAATTACTAATGAATTATTTTCTTTTGCTTTGTTTTATTGTTGTTGGGTTCCTATTTTTTTTATTACTGAGAGTTCCTTTTTTTATATAGCTTGCGTATTACTACTGACTAGTCATCATTTTTGATGCTCAGTTGTTCTGTCTTTGGCCAGTGGGTGCCCTTCACATTGTCCAGTGTATATCTGAGATGAATCCACTAGTCTTTGATAACTTTCTTCCCTTCTGACAGAGATGTCCTGGCTCATTTAGATATTCTATTTCCCAGGACTGGTTCCTTTCAATGAAAAATTATATTTAGAGACTGAAAATTTCAACTTCCATTACAAAATTTTTGTATATTTGATTGTATACTTACATTTCTTTTCTCCTACACAGAGAACATAGATGCCAATCACTCATTTGCTTTAATCTACAAAATATGTAAAATAACCACAAAGTAATGTTACCACTGTCACTGCTAACAATAAAATTACAGAATTCTTTTTTTTTAATTTATAAACTCTATTAATTATACAATTTCTTATAATTATCTCATGCTCCTCATAACAGTTTTATTATAGGGCAAATATTCTTATTCCTGGTTTAAAGATAATGAACTGAAATTCAGAGAGATTTAGTGTTTTGCCAATGTCATACAGTTGGTTAATAGAATATGAATGAAGCTTAACACGCTGCTGCAGCTCGATTTGTCCCTAAAACTAGTCCACTATGGATGTACAGATTAAATAATGTCTTACAGAATTGCTTTAAATAATTATTGTTTCTGTGCAATTATTTCACCAAATTGATATAGAGTAGGTTCATTCATTTCAGTATGTTTTAAAATTTAAATTGGTTGTTTTTGAATCCACAAAATATTGACATGAATCAAAGAAGTCTCATTTCCTTCTTGTTCCCTCTACCCGCTCTTATATGCAATTATTTGTATTTGTTTTTTGTTTACCTCTTCAATATCCATTTTCAAAATATAAATAAATAGGTAAATATATTTATATTGCCTCCCTTATGCAAAAGGTTTCTGTCTTATATTTGTTGTTTTCTCTGCAGAATTTCTTTTTGTGGTCACTCTACTCTTTATTCCATAGTTTCCCTATTAATGAAGACACCTGAATTGTTTCCGATCTTTTGCAAATACTAATACATTGTAACTAATAAATGTGTGCATATGCCTTATATTTTGGCTGTGTATCTGTGAGATAGATTCCTAGAGGTGGGATTTTTGGATAAAAGGTAATATACCATGTAATTTTTCTAGATGTTGCCTAACTTCCCTCTGTAGAAGTTGTCCCAGTTTACATCCTCACCATAATGTAAGATAGAGTCAATTTCCTCTTTATCTCACCCATAATTGTGGATGAATGTGTTTTTAATTTGCTCCTCTTTCACCATGAAGGAGGTTGGTGGGCTTTTCATTGTTTAAGGTTTGTTTCATTTTTTTTTTCCTCTGAACAGTCTGCTGATATTTTGTGCCATCAGCTACATCATTTTCATATCAAATTTTAGCAGCTCTTTGTTATTCATGGTATTAACTGTTTAGGATAAAAGTTTGTTCATGTTTGTCTTTTGAATTTTTGTATAGTGATGGACCCAATTCTATTACAGGGGAAGGGATGTCCTCCATGTTAACAAGCAATTCTCCACCCATCATCCGATTGTCAATCTATTCTCCCATGAGGCAGCATCAGATTCCATAGGCTGAGTTCAGTACCTATAAGACTGGCCACACACACACACACACACACACACACACACACACACACACACATACTTCAGATGCTAATCACAAGTTCAGTTTGTTACCTGTACTTCCAACCAACTACTTACAGATTAGAAATTCTAGTGAACTTCTCCTTGGACTTAAGACACCTGTCACAAGTTCAGTTGGTTACCTGTACTTCTAACCAACTAGCTATAAATCAGATGTTCCCATGATCCTTTACTTGAGTTTGATTAATTTTCAAACACAACTCACAGGAGTCAGAGAAACATTTTTCTTAAAAATTTTATTGTGAAAGGATAGAACTCAGCAACAGTCAGATGGAAGTGATACATGGGCAAGGCCTGGGGGAAAGGTTACCGTGGAGCTTCCATGTCCTCTCTAAGTAAATCACCCTCCCCAAATTTCCATGTGTTCACCGACTAGAATACCTCAGAACCTAAGACTTTTGGGTTTTTATGGAGGCTTCATACTTAGGCAAGGTTGATCAAATCATTGACCCTTGGTGATTGATCCAGTCTCCAGACCCTCTTCTTTCCCTGGAGGTCAAGGGCTGTGACTAAAAGTTCCAACCTTCCAATCATTTGGTTGGCTCCTCTTGTAACCAGGTCCCATCCTTAGGTGATTCTAAATATCTCTTCATTGACATAAGACACCTTATTGCTGTTCTCCCTTAGAAAATTCCAGGAGTTTTAGGAATTCTGTCAGAATCAGAGAATAAAACCAAATATAAATTTATTTTCATAAATCATAAATGCCCCACACTATCACAAGTGGGTTTTTCTCACATTGTTTTTTTTTGAGATGACAACAGAAATTTTGAAGATATCCATAGTTCTGGGGCCTACAATTCTGCACATAAAGTTCTGCAGAAAAGTCTAAAGAGCCACTACTTTGATTCAGTTAAGCTGTTGAGATTTATAATCAGACTTAGCTCTGAGCCTCCTGGATTGTCTGTCCCTTTACCTTCAATGTAATGGAAGTGCCTGTCCATAGGAAATCCTCACTCAGGGATGTTCAGAAGCAAGCAGGGACCTGTTGAGGTACTTCACTTCTGCCTAGAGCTATTCATCTCAAATGGGGACAGTGACTGTGGTTTCCAAGAAGAGAAATAGTTATACTCATGTGACCAGTTTATTTCCCTGTTTGGTCTGAGGGAAGAGCCATGTGCTTCTGGCTTAATGAGGGCACAACTGGAGTGTCTTATATTTATGCAGTTAGGGCTCAATGAAGTGGTTCATAGGGACTTTATTATTTTATATGACCAGGCACACAATCAGTTCAGTATGATAAATTCTTGGTGCTAATTTACTTTCAGGCCTGAATAACTAGTGAGAAAAGGGTCCTAAGATAATGGGCAGAAGGTGGTTGTTGGTGTTTGTTCAGAGAAAAAAACAAGATGGTAGATTCATAAAGTCCAAGAGGACTGAGGAGAATATCAAGTAGTTTTACGTTGAGGTCAGAGAAGGAAAAATGAAGAGGACATTTGATTATTCTTAATCTTACCCGTTCCCAAGCCTAATCACAACCATGTAATTTAAAAATAAAATGCTGTGACTTCCCAGACTCTGGGTTTTTCCTTCTAGAAATTAAGGTAACAAATCAAAAGTTATGGAAACAAGTTTTCTTGACCATTTTTATTTGAAATAGAACTGATAATTTAAGTTTTGTTTCAAGACAATGGTCAAAAACAAGTGTCGCTGAAGGTATGGAGAAAAGGGAACACTTGTGCACCTTGATGGAAGTGTAAATTGATGTAGCCACTATGGAGAATATATGGATACTCCTCAAAAAAATAAGAATAGAAATATTATGTGATCCAACTATTCACTTCTGTGTATTTCTACAAAGAAAGAAATACAAAAACATGTGAAAATATTTGTGCACCCCTATTTTCATCACAACATCATTTGCAATATCAAGATAAGGAAAAAACCTAAGTGAACATCAATGAGTAGATAAAGAAGATGTGAGACAGATAGAAAGACAGATGTGTGTGTGTGTGTGTGTGTGTGTGTGTGTGTATAATACACACACAGTAAATGGAATACTACTCAGCTTTTAAAAAGATGTTGAAATCTTATCATTTGCAGCAACATGGTTGAAACTTGAAGGGATTATGTTAAATGGTGTAAGTCAGAAGGAAATAGACAAATAGTAGATGATCTCACTCACAAGATAAAGAAACAAAGCAAGGAAAAAAAACAAAACAAAAACTTTCCCTGGACAACATTTAGATGTTTACAATCAGAAGTGATCATAATGTAGTTTATGTAGATGTCAGAAATATAAATATGTCTAAAACTTAAAAAAAAAGGAAAAGCAAAACAAACAAACAAAAAGCAAACAACAAAAATAAACTTTCAGATCATTAGAACAAGATGATGTTTACCAGAGAGGAAGGAGTATGGGGGATGAACAAATCAAGTAAAAGGGGTCAACCATATGATGGTGGACGGAAACTAGACTTTTGGTGGGAGTTATAATATAGGTAATTCAGATGTAGAATTAGAATGCTGTACAGCTGAAACCTGTATAATGTTATAAACCAATGTTACTTTTAATTTGTAAAAGCAATGGTTAGGTGTGCCCTGGTGGAGCAGCAGTTGGGTCAGTTGCCTCCAAAGGAGCAAGCCACATACCCCTGGACCTGAAGAAAAGCAACCAGTGTGAACAACAATATAAAATAAGTAAAGTTCTTCTTCTTTCTCTCTCTTCCTGCCTGCCTGCCTACTCATTCACTCCTGCCTGCGTGTTTCCTTTAAAATAAATTTCAATTTAAAACGTGGCTATGTTATTGATAATAAGAAAGAGATCTAGTTGTTTCACCAATATAGCCTTAGCACTGGGCTGTGAGAAGATGGGTAGCTCGTGATCACTTTGATGACATTCTTTAGTACCTAAAACATATAAGAAATTGCTGATTTATTATTTGAATAAAGCCCAATGCCTTTAAAAAACAAACAGCAATAACACAAAGATTTGTTTTAGAAAAAAAAGAATCTTTATGTCCTGAAGGGTTATTATTCTGAATCGGGGTTCAACATGAGGTGAGGTTCTGAACTTTTTTTATAGAGAGATATATAGGAAAGCCGTGTTTCTGTTCACCAGACAGAAGCAGCGATCCCCTGGTGAGCTGGGAGCGTTCTCGTCACCACAAAGTACCTGACACAACAGTAGGTTCCCTACAAGACTCATTGTGGTGTCATTCTAGGATCCCATCAGCCTTCTTTACAAATATATATATAGGTTACTATGTAACATTTTAAAATTCACTGAGTAGTTAAAGAATGTTAGATAACAAGAAAAAAAAGAGAAGGCAAACAGTGACAGCTAAAGAAAGCCCAGTCAAAGTATACATATTTGCTTGTTCGAAAAGCATTTTATAGGAAGCCCCATATATTCCAGACCCCTTACTCAGCACTGGGATTCAAAGAGAAAAAATTATAAATATAAAACATGATCAAATGAAGATAATCACATGAGTCTTAATTATGAAATTTGTAAGGCATGTTTTCTTTACTATCACTGGCAATACGCTAAAATGCTGTGTACATTTTAAATGAGAAATGCTTACTGTGATTCATTAGTTGGAATAGCAGAATGGTCAGTTTAACCAGTTTCTTAAGCAAGTCGATTAGAGAAGATCTTTGAGATATCCAATTTGATTTATTATTCACAAGGGAATTAACAGAGAATAGATCTTGATATAAATTCCTCTGTAGGTTTTATTATATTGACATTTCAGTGGATAGATAATATATAGAACCCCTGGGTATATTACTATCAAGGATGCTATTGATTCTATCAGCGGCATTATCCTGCAATTTTCCCTCATAACTATTTATGCAACTTTCCGTGATTGGTAATTCAGCAGTAATCATTTTCTGTGGCAGCTGCAATTTTCTTTCCATGGGGTACCTAGGCTGTGCACTGAAACAAGGCTTGATTTTTAAGCCTCAAGATTTGGGATTTCGTTTTAGGATAGTAGAGAGGAGATCAAAGAAGTTTTAGAGTTGAAATTAATTGTTAAGGATGAGAAGGAAACATTAATCTTTTATTTTATTAGTTTCATGAGGTGGATCAGAGATAAGCAGCAACAAAGTAGGAGAACACAGATAAAAATCAAAGGCGTTTCCATCAGGATAGAGTGAGAGGAAATTAGCAGGAACCTGATGCTTGAACAAAGTTGCCTTTACTGTTTCCTTAATGTCTGTCCCTGATGGTTCCTCTGGGGCTGCTTCTGAGTGCTTTCAAGGCAAGCACAGTGGTAACAGTAGCCAGAAGCAAGGTCAAGGGAGGGGCTGGTGGCTTTTTCTGGTTTAACTGAAGGATAGAAACCTATTGGTGATTATGTAGAACCTGCTCTAGTATGGTGAGGAAGAAACAAACAGAAATGGGGATGATCGGATATTACTGACACCCCCAGCACCCAGGGCATCTGAAGAACAGAAATTCATTTATAACCTGAAATGAATGCCTCGGTTTTCTTACAGGAGCTCAAGGGAATTGGAAATACACACTCTGATTAGGTTTACAGGACTGCGCAGAACTAAAATCCCAGAACTGGAATTTAGCCTTCAAGATAACATATTCTCATCAAGGAATTGTGAGCCGCTGCGTTTAATGCAAAGATCCCATGAAGTTCTGGCACTGAAAGGCAGCCTGCCACACCGGCAGCAGAGGCCTTATTTTCCTGTAGATGGAAGTTGTCCAGCCGCCGTAGCCCCTCCCCACCACCTGGGAACAGTACCATTCATGTAGCAGCAGCTCCCTCAAAGCCAGGGTTCTTCTGTGCCAGGCCTCTTGCATTATGACTCAGTGGAGAGACTTTCTGGCAACGTCTTGTCAGGGATGTTGATCTCCGTTCCCCTCGATATTACTACAAGAACAGGGATGCAAAACTCCCTTAACATGTGCTTCCCTAATCTGGGAAACACACTTCGCCCCTTGCCTTGTAATAGGCAGTCTGCCTCATTCATAAAGTCTTGTCTGGAAAACGCCTCATTCATTCCTGCAGAAGACACACAGTTGGGAGAGCAAGGGCATTCAAAACCTTGGGAGAGAGAAGACAATAGTGGAGTATTGGCAGCAGCTCTAGGCTGTATTAGCAGCGTGCACAGGCGCCAGGGAGAGGATAAAATGCTGCAGTTGTTTATTTGTCTCGCCGGAGCAAAAGCGTCTCCTTGCCTATAATAGAGATGCCAAATCCTCAGGACCTGAGCTAGGAAATGAGGAGCTTCATCGTGGATTGGCATGAAGTCATGTACTCCAAGACAGCAAGGCATTTTGCCTGAAAGCGTCAGTTGTTTAAAGATAAAAAAGCGAACTGTGGGATTTGGTTGTCAATCAGGTGTGAGCTGGCTGCCTCTCCTCACTGGCTCTTACACTGAATGCCCACCATGCACTTCCATGCCCACCACAGAGACCCGGCTGGTCTTTGCCACCAAAAGCCTAGGCTTCCATTCCAGAATCTCATCACATGCAACTTAAATCTTTCCAATGTCCCCCACATTAGTAATTGCAAAA
This sequence comes from Solenodon paradoxus, assembly GCA_004363575.1. NCBI lineage: Eukaryota > Metazoa > Chordata > Mammalia > Eulipotyphla > Solenodontidae > Solenodon > Solenodon paradoxus. The sequence continues at coordinate 246,862 of RJWH01001454.1, forward strand.
TAATAAACATGGCAAAATTCAGATTAATAGGGTACCCAATATAACCCCTTTTGCGGAGAGAGCCCTCTGGAATCCTAAGCATAATAGGTCTGTGTTTATTTCTCCACCAGCAGCATAATGTGACTGATTTACAAGAGTTTAACTCAAGTGTTAATCTGACAGTGACGAAGAGCTCCTCACTGGCACAGTCACTTACACTATCATATTAGTTGCCTCCTCTATTAAAGCAGTGTGGTCGATAATTGGAATGCTTTTATGTCTAGTGGTTCCGACAAGGCCCTCTTCAAGTCACATACGGGCAGTCTAGCTCTTGGCTCAGCCCACCAGTGGCAAATAATTTAAACTGAGAAAGTATTGTTCTCCTCGGATTGTGGAGCAAGGGCAGTTCAAGGAAAGTGAGACTCTGCCTGGCTACCTGCTGGTGTGTAGTAAAATAAGATGGACATGATACCAGGTCGGGAGTACAATTAAATCTATTTTGCACCAATGTGTTGCTGGACAGATGAGTTTCCACATGGAAGAGCTTTATGATCTTTAAGCTAGACTGAACTAATAGATTGGTGTGGAGCTCACTGAAGTTACCAAGGATGAGAAAGCAGGCAGTAGTACATTTGAACTACAGGTTTCTCATATGCTCCATGTCATGCTGAGTTTTTATAGCTCCTGGCTTTCAAAAAGCCTGTTTCAAAGAGGTTTGCGCTAGACTGGGCATGCAGTTTTGCTCTGCAGATATTGTCGCTACCGATTTAGTGGAATGCAATTAGGAAGCCTAAATTAAGTGGTAATGGAGAACCAGCTCTTGAAACTGGGGTTTCCACGGCAACCACTGCTTACAATACAGCCTTCAGTTAGTTTTCCCACTTTATCTGCAAAATGCACAATTGAGCTTTAAAACAGCTCAGCGCTGGGAAACGCACTGTAAACAACTGTTTGCAATGAGAGTTTTACACTGTCTTTAAATACAACAAACTATCACATAAAATTTACTTGTCCGCGCTAATAAAGCAAAATCTGAGTTGCCCATTGGTGAGTGATTTTGAAATTTATTATTCTTCTTCCCATCTGGGGGTTTATTTTTAAGGGAAGATGTCACGAGTCATTAGGTCTCTTAACTTTGGTCATTCTTGCTCCATTTTTCAGCCCCCCTGGCAATCTGTATATCCCAAAAGTCCCTAGCAAAAGTATATTTTTCATTTCAGCAAACACAGAATTGTCTTCAACACACAATGTGCTCCTTTGCAAGGTTCTTTGCATATTTTGATGACACTTTACAGATTTTTTTTTTTATATTTCCTCTTTGTAACATGGTGTAGACTTGCAAGACTTTCATATGTCCTGATTTGTACTTATCCTCTTTCCAAATCGCTACTCTGTTGAGTCTTTTAAAGTTCACATTCCATTTCTTTATACCTTCAACAGTTAACCAGTTAGGGACTTCTGTGCCAACCTAGGAAGACATGACAAGAAGAGTTAAAAGACAATTATCAAAATAGCTGTCTCCTTAAACACATACACAAACGGGCATGTTTTTAAACACAGAGCCGTGGAGAATTTATACTTTTGTGAAATACATGTTCCTCCATGGTAGAGAATCCCTATTATATTATAACTGCCTTGTCGCTTTTGTTCAGGGGCATCAGAAATACATATAGGCGCATATACGACGATATATGTATGCATGTATGCATTTCTTTGGTGGGGAAAAAAAAAATCCAATTGGGTTCTGCCAAGAAGAGAAGAGGATGGAATCAAATTTGGGGTCTCCTAGCTGTAACAGTGTGTTTAATTGCCAGACTTAACGGGATGAGCACTGGAACATGTCTGGACAGATTCAGGCAGCTGGTGAAACCTCATGAATCCTCCGCAGCACAGAAGGTAACGTCTTCCAGCAGTTTGTGCTCTCTCAAGGTTGTCATCTATACTGAACTGTTTTCACTGTGAGAAATGCAGAGAGAGGGGCAGAAAGCATGTGTGTGTGTCACTAAAGTGCCTCCCATTTATGTGACTTGGGGTGAGAAAACTAGATCGCAGGGTCAGTGGTCATGTCTGAACCCCCACTCCATCTGTTCTCTGCAGATTTGACTTACAGGTGGGGCACATGCCCTTCCCAGGACACTGGTACCTCCAGCAGCCTGTGGCCTTGCTATCTGAATCCGCTTTGTTGCACTCCTCCGTTTTAACCTACAGCAGATTTCGGTGGAGTCCAGGTCTTAGAAGAAAACCTAATTTTTTTCCATTATGCAGTGACACTGTCCAAGTGGCTGCTGCAATTTTCACATTTTGAGGCTATAAAGGCAGAAGATAACCAAAGAATTACATAAAAATAAATACATATGGCTTATATTTTAATAAGTTTTGTGGTATTTTGAAAAGGGTTTTTGTTGCTTGTCTTGACATTGTTGTCAATGCACCCAAAGCTTGATTGCAGCTCTTTGTTCTGAAAATATGCCTGTTAACTTGAATCTTGAAGAATTTAAACGTGGAGAAACTGCGAGCATCCTTTTGTTCGACAACTTGAGAGACATTAGCCAATCGCATCCCCACTACTGATGAGACACACTGTTTTTCTTTCTTTCCCAGGCCTTAAAATAAAATGTTAATTCAGTGAGTTCTAAATTTAATTCTTCTCTGGGAAGAAACCTGGAGGAGTAATGTGCTCACAACCTTTAGTCTGCATCTTGTTTCAGCGGTGCTGGCATTTTCTCCACACACAAGGACACGCTGAAACGTTCCTACTCTGGCACTACTGTGCTTATCGATGTATATGCACTCAATTCCATTTGACAAGTCTTTGGGGCAAAGAGAAGCTTCCAGTGTAAGGAAATATCTTAGCATATTCTAAAACTACATTTTCTGAAAGCTACATTTTTAGACTAAACATATGTTCAATGATCTGCCCTCTCTGGGGAGCAGATTTTAATTCAAGCCTCTGAGAGCATGGAGGCTGCATCACAGAGGAAGCCATGTGGGGTCGGCAGTAGGTCCACAGTGTTTTGCTACAGAGCTCTCCTTCCCCTGCAAAAAATTCCACACACCTTGCAATCAGAGTGCCAGGGACCCTGGGGGACAGACTGTCTCCCCCCACCTTGTGCCTTCCTGTGTGCATGCCCCTCCTCCCAACAGAGACCATTCAGCTCCTGCCCAGTTTCTGGCCTGGACGAATCTTGCTCTAAAGAGAAAGAAATGTATCAGCACCAAATTCTTATAAGTTGTGATGATCCCCTTAACTCTTTTAATTTCCTTCTTTTACTTAAACTTTAATTTCATGTATCTTTTATATAACCCAGAAGTCACGTTCCAGATAGAATTAAAAGAAAATTAACTTGGGGGTATTGGGTGGAAGTTTTTTGCTTTCTATTGCATCTTAATAACTCAAAGTCAACCTGAATAATGGGGATATTATTAATCCATCTACATTTTTCTACTCCAAGTCACAACTTCCATTTGGGTTCCAATTGGTGTTATTTTAATTACAGTCATGAATATTGCATGATTCATTATGAGGGGAGCATGGATAAGAGTGTGCTGGAAAGTTCTACTGGATCTTTGTGGTTCGTTTCAGTTTTGAAGATTAACTGCATGTTTCATCTTTTAATGAATACATAAGTGTTGACTTCCTTTCTCAGAGAAATATGGTTAAATTATGGTGTCAAATGATTATATTTCACTCTGTCTCCAGTGGAACTGGGGAGGGTGGAGGTGGATGTATATGTGTGTTTTCTTAGGTAATGTTAGTATTAAACATGTAAGGAACCCTAAGTTTCAAGCGGATTAAAATACTGTCTGCCATGGACTTTAGAAATTGAAATAAATGTGATGGGTAAAAGGAGATGATCTCTGTTTTGATTACACGAAAATGCCTTTGTAGTCCTTTTCTTTCAGGTGAAATAAACATCTTTAAAATAAGCACAGTGAATATGTTTCTAAGCACGATGCATTGTAATTGTAATTAGCTCTTCCTCCTTATGAAATGGCAGGCATCAGATTACATCTAATTACTCCCAAGCAGTTTGCTGGTTTCCTATTTTTGTGAAAAGTCTCACAATACATCTTTACAACCATAAAGACACTCATTTGCTTATTCTGAGGTCTGTGAGGGCAACATGCCTTTTTTTAATTTGAGGGGAAAAATTAAAGATGAGTCTCATGATGGATCTCCCTTTACACCCAGCAATCTATGAAGAATCCATGCTAGAAAGGCAGGCTGATATTCTGTAATAAATTTTGCCTGTATAGACTTTTCCTCCTCTAGGTAGCTGGTAAGAACATGCAAATTGATTATTTGTGATATTCTTATCACTGCTTAAATATCTAATTACCTTTCCTCAACAGATTTGGATGTGGCTTGCTAGATACAAGGTGACTAATGAAGGAAGCCCCTTAACTGGACAGGCTGTCCCAGGGCAAAGATGTTGATAGCAAATCTGACCTGGATGAATTGCATCAGATTGATTTCAGTGGGATTGAAGATCTCAGAAATGAAGATGCAACTGAGTTTCTGTGCTTTAAAAATTTATTTTAATAAAGTCTTTACACCCTACAAAGGTGATCATAGCACACAGCAGCTTTACTTAAAACATAGGGACATTGATAAATCTATTTTTCATATATATAATATACTCTGTCAAATTTATTTTAATTAGCATATGGATGAGATATGACTTGGGATTCTCTGGGTGACCTTAAATGCCCACTAGCCAAGATAACACAATTGAAAACTAAACTAAAAGCAAAAATAGAGGATAAGATGCAAAGGACTAGTCTTCCAGGAAAAAAACAAAAACATAATCTAAGCATAACTACACTTAACACTATGCATGCAATTATCAAATTTAACAGTTCTCTATATTAATTGGCCTCTTGACTCAATGTAGATAAATCAAGTCATAGTTCAATAGTTTTTTAATATTTTTTTATGCCTTTGGACAATTCTGACTGCTAAAGCAGAACATACTTTTAAAAAGAGGAGAGGGGCATATCAATATTCAAAACTGATAGCCAGATAATAGACTTGGAGTCATATATTTCACTTTGACTTATAATGCTCTAACAATTTGGGGTTGAATGAAACAAATTTCCTCATTGGAAATAGTTCCACTGACTTTTAGCCAGAGCACATCCACCTTTGCTAAACTTGAGTGATATTTTTGTTCTTGCTAAAAACTACACAGACCAACTCCCTAGTGAGTTTTCCTGAAACACTGTGTCAGCCTAAGCCAGTTTTGTCTTTGTGAAATGCCAAGTCTGTAGTCATGAGAATGTCCCTTCATTTCAGTGTCATAGGCCTATACACAGCTTTTCTAGAACATGCCCACTTCTAAAACAATTGTCTCTTTGATATAGTTGGCACTTACTAAATACTCCTAGCATTTAATCTAAAGAAACTTAATTAAAAGAGCTTAATGATAGTCACTTTGACATATTTTACTATCTCATTATTATTTGCTAACGTAGCTATCTCTTAACCATACTGTAATCCCTTTGAGAAGAGAGATTCTGTCTTATTTATCTTCATATCGCCAAATGCTACATGAGTGCCTCTTGTTAGGTGCCCAGTGAGACTCTGAGGACAGTTTACGTGGTGGAGTGCATGAACAGCGATCTAGTTCTGTGCAAGTCCGGTCCCATTCAGCGGCAGAAGATGACATTTTTCACTCAGGTAGACCACTGCATCAGGACTGTGAAACTGAAAAATTGAGAATGAATCATTTTAAGAGCCAAATATAATTTCTGAACAACACTGTAGAAATTCATTCATTCATTCAAACATGTTTAGACTTTGGAAGCAAATAATATAAAATGAACTCCTCTCTCCAGCACATTGTAACTCAATGATCCAGGAAAAGTTACTCATCCTCTCAAAGCCTTTGTTCTTTTTTTCTTAAGTGAAGAAAGTAAAATCCTCCTTAGAGTTGAGTATAAAGAGTAAATAAGCTTGACCAGGGACAGTGCTTAGAGAATTATAAATTCAATTTATGGTTTATTTTTTTTCTCCTTTCCTGATTTTCAGGCATTTTAATCCCTAATTTTTAGTCTGAGAGATCAGAAACTCTGGACTTCATTAAAATGCTCATTTTTATTTGTAATGAATTTTAAGTCTTTTGTATTATTCAATAATTGGGTTTAGTTAGTCTTTCAGGATTAATTCTTTCAGAATTAATTTGTCTTATTTATTTTTATTCCTTTCTCTTGGTGTTTTTATTTCCACAAAAAAAGACCCAAAATCTTAGCATCTGGTCACAATCTATAAATTTGGAATAATTTTATTAATAAAATACAGCATAAAGATTTGTTTCTGTTCAGCACCCATCTTCATATCATTTACGAGAAAGGAAGTTTTGCATTATGTTTTACAATATTTAGCCTTTTTCCCCTTAGAAGCTTTCTTTACAATGTCAGTCCCAACAACAGATAAATAGCTTATAAAAAGTATAAGCCACCATATTTTTGTTTGAATTTTTTAAATAATTTCATTATTTATTTTGTTCACACACCATGTTCAGTTTAGGATTTTGGAATTGCATCTCAGTCTTCTGAGTATTTCACATGGCATCAGCCACCAAAGTTCTAGTGTCCTTAGCCACCACCTCTATCCCTCTCTCCTTCCCTCCCTGCTTCTGACGGGCTGGCAGATATCGACTTGTGTCCTATGAATTTCATTATGGTTTGTCTGTCCATTTGTGTCATTTCATTATATTCCACATATGATTTTATTGACCACATAAGACTTATTTCACTTAACATGATCCCCGCCATTTCCATTCAGAATATTACAAAGGGCACAATTGCATCTTTTTTCATAGCTGCACAGAACTTCATAGCATGTATATATCATAGCTTCATGATCAAGTCATCTGTTCATAAGCATTTAGGCTGTTTCCATGTCTTGGTTATTGTGAACTGTGCTGTTTTGAACATAAGGGTGCAGATTTTTTTCTGATTAGTGATTTTGTTTTCTTTGTATATATACCTAAGAGCAGGATTCATGGAGCTAAAGGTAGATCCTTTTTTTTTTTTTTTTTTTTGAGGATTCTCCGTAGTGTTTTCCAGAGAGTTTGCACTAATTTGCATTCCCACCAATAGTATAGGAGGGTTCCTTTTTCTCCACACCCCTCTCCAACACTTGTTTCTCATTTTTATAGGCCATTCTCATTAGTCTGAGATTATTCCATTTTACTTTGAATTCTTTTGCCATAGCTATTCCTTCCCCAAGGACTACTTCAAGGTTGAGGTCCTGGAGCGTTTTGCCACATTTTCTTCTAAGTATTTTATGGTTGGGTGCTTATGGCCAGGTCTTTGATCCATTTTAAGTTAACTTTTGTGTATAGAGGAGATAATAACGAATAATCAAAATTCATTTTTTTTTTGCAGGTGTTGTTTCAATTTTCCCAGCATCATTTATTGAATAGACTATGCTTCCTATATCGTATACCCTTGATACCTTTGTCAAAGATTAACTGTCCATATAGGTGTGGCTTTATTTCTGAGCTCTTAATTTTATGCCACTGAACCGTATGCCTGTTTTTGTACTAGGACCACACAGTTTTATGATGAATGCTTTGTAGTATAATTTGAAGTCATGAAGTGTAATTCCTCCGCTGTTCTTTTTTTGCCCTGAGAATAGCTTTCAGTATTCAAAGCGTTTTATGGTTCCCTATAAACTTCAGTATTATTTGCTCAATTTTCTTGAAAAATGCCCCTGGAATTTTGATAAGAATTGCATGAAATCTATATATTGCTTTGGTAGGGTAGTCATTTTGACTAAGTTAATTATTCCAACCCATGGGCATGGAATAGTCTCCATCTCTTTGTGTCTTCTTCAATTTCTTTTGTTAAAGTCTTGTAGTTTTCATTGTAGAGATTTTTCACATACTTTTTTAGGTTTATTACCAGGTATTTGATCATTTTAGGTCCCATTGTAATTGGAATTTTTTCATTTCTTTTTCCTCTAATTCATTGCTTGTATATAAAAATGCTACTGATATTGGGGTATTGATTCTGTATCCAACCAGTTTGCTGTATTTGTTTATTGTTTCCTACATATTTTTTGGTAGTCTTTAGGATTTTCCAGATAAAATACCATGTCATCTGTAAATAGTTATAGTTTCATTTCTTCTTTTCCAGTTTGGATTATTTTAATGTGCTTTTCTTGTCTTGTTGTTTTATCCAAGACTTCCAGAACTATGTTGAATAGCAGTAGTGAGAGTGAGAAAACTGTCTTGTTTCAGATATTAGGGGAAAGGCTTTCGGTTTTTCACCATTGAGTGTGATGTTGTTTATGGGTTTGTCATTTTATTGCTTTGATTATGTTGATGCGTGTTCCTTCGGTTTCTATTTTGGTGAAGGTTTTTTATCATGAATGTGTGTTGAATATTATCAAAAGCTTTTCCTGAATCAATTAGATCACATGTTATTTTATTTTCCTTTTGTTGATGTGGTGTATTACCTTGATTGATTCGTGCATGTCAAACTATCCTTGCATTCTTGGAATAAATCTCACTTGATCATGGCATATAATTTCTTAAACATGATCATGAATTTAGTTTGCCAGGATTTTTTGGGGATTTTTGCATCTATATTTGCCAGTGATATTGGTCTATACTTTTCTTTTTTGGTGCTTTACTTGTCTGATTTTGGGATCAGAGTAATGTCGGTCTCATAGAATGAATTTGGGATTGGTGAAGTCTTGGCATATGAGTGCTCATGATAGTATCCCATGATCTTTTATATTTTTGTGGTGTCAGTCATGGCCTCACTTCTTTAATTTCTGATTTTTATGATTATGACTTTCTCTCTGTTTTTCTTTGTGAGTTTAGCTAGAAATTTGTCAAAATGTTTTTCAAAGAACCAACTCTTGAATTCATTGATCTTTTGGATGATCTTTTTGTTTTCAATTTTATTTGTTTGTGCTCTAATTTATTATTATTATCTTCCTCATTCTGAATTTTCATTTCAATTGTTCTTCCCTTTCTAGTTTCTTCATGTCTGTGATTAGATATTTAATCTGGGCTGCCTCTTGATTTTTGATGTGTACTTGTATGGCTATAAACTTTCCTCTCAGAACTGTTTTTGTTGCATCCCACATTTTCTAATAACTCATCTCAATTTTTATTTGCTTCCAGATAACCCTTAATTTCATCGATCATCCAGGAGTTATTCAGAAGCGTGATGTTCAATCTCCACACCTTTGTGGTTCTTTCAGTTTTGTTCCTCTGCTTCATTTCTAGTTTGACCCCCTTGTGGTCAGAGAAGGTACTTTCCATAATTTCATTCTTGCTCCACTTGCTGAGACTTGTTTTGTGTCCCAGGATATGGTCTATACTTGAGAATGTTCCATGTAACCCTGAGAAGAATGTATTTTATTTGTTGTTGGAATAGAACACTCTCTGTGTGTCTGTTAAGTCTGTATTATCTATTACTTCATTTAGGTTTCTTATGCTTATTTAGGGTTCTCTGTCGATTTTCTGCCTGAATGATCTATCTATTGATTTAAGTGGAGTTTTGAAGTCCCCTACTATTATTGTGCTACTCTCAGTGTCTTCATTTAACACTCTCAGTATTTGTTTTATATATTTAGATGTTCTGGCATTGGTTACATATATGTTAATGATAGTTACTTCTTCTTAGTGAATTACCCTCTTGAGCATATTATAGTGTCCATCCTTGTCTGGTGGTATCTTTTTTAGGTAAAAGCTTATCTTGTCTGAAATTAGCATTATAGTTCCTGATTTCATTTCATCATGGTTGTTTTGATATATTTTTCCATAGCACTTAATTTTCAACCTGTGTTTGTCTTTGGATCCAACATGAGTTTCTTGAAGGCATAATACTAATGGCTCCTGCTTTTTGATCCAGACAGCCACTCTGTGTCTTTTGATTGGTGCATTCAGTCCATTTACATTTATGGTGATAACTGTTATGTAGGGCTTTGTTGCTGTCATTGAGACTTAGTTTTCCATTGCTTTTCTGTGCCTATTGCTTCATTTCCCATTTGTTGTGTTTTCTTTTTCCTCTTTGTTTTCCATGTTTGTTCTTTCAGTTTTCTACTTTCCAGTTATGTATCTCTTTAGGATTAGGTTTTGCAGCTGTCATGTGGGTCATTCCTTTTTTTGCTGCTCTATGATAGTTCTTTATGAGCTGACACCACATGGTATTTATATGTTTGCGCAGATCTCATTATTTTCTTTGCCCTTTTGTTTGTTTTGTTCTCTTTTATTAATCCTATCTTTGTTTCTGCTTTTACCTTCCTAATGATCACTATTCTTAGGGTTTGGTGGATCTTTGTTTTTGTTTTCCCTATTGTAGAATCCTTTTCAAAATTTCTTGAATGGCAAACTTGGTGATGGAAAAATCTATTATGTTTTTTAATCATTGAAGACCTTTATTTCTCCCTCATATTTGAATTACAGTTCTGCAGGATAGAATATTATTGGGTCTTCTGGGTATTCAGAACCACAGGGTAGAGTCTACTTGGGAAGGCAGACACATAATTAAGATTCAAAATAAGAAGAATTATAGTAAAAGAAAATGTAAGATATTATCAGAGCATGGGTAAAAGATAAACTGATACTACTAATGAAACTTCTGGAATATTTTCTCTCAAAAGTAGTCCACATGAAGTTATCCATTTGACAGAGAGGAAAAAAAGATAAAGTAGAAAGTACAAGAAAAAGTAGCATGTAAATGAAATGAAGGAGTAAGAATCATGCAGTATTCAGGAAATAGCAAGAAGCTTAAAGCAGCTGGGAGTTTGTAAGAGACAGGTGTAAGAGGTGTGTTGGGTGATTTGAAAGGATATCTAAGGAAAGCCATGCATTTGTTCAAGCAACAAACACCTCTTGAACATGTTCTAAAGCCAGGCAGAGCTATGGCAATGAGTGAATCAACTTGACTCAGTCTCTCAGGAACTTGAAGCCTAGCGAGCAGTCAGGATTTAAAAGAAACCATTGACCAGATTAGATTATTGAGATCTGAGTAGTACAGCTATGTTCTTCTACTCTAAGGCCTAGTCATGTAAGGAAAATAAAATCTTGAATTTTCCAAACCAGAGAGCCCAATTTTTCAAAAGTTTAATATTATACATTTTCAAAAGTGTTAAGTTTTATTTGCTACTTGACATATAGTAATGACACAAACAATAAAATATCAAGAAGTAAATGTAAAGAATAATTCTCCATCACCTAAATGAAAAAAGATACAAAAATCTACAACATGAATTAAAGAGTTACCTTTACCTCCAAGAATCCTAGTAGTACTCACTGGTACCGAATTTCTTGCCAAAACCTGTGCCAGGAATTCTGTTGAAGACTGTGCTTTTCTACTGACGACAAACATTTTTGTAACGGCAATATTTCTCTCCATGTCACAGATTCAGAAGCTGAGAATTAGATAAGAATTAAAAATACCCACGTTTCAGGAATTATTAGATTTGGGCTCTGAGCTAACGTCAGTTCCTGGGAAACAGAATGCTATAGTGGTCCACAGTAGAGTGAAGAGTTGTAAAGACGAGGGGTTAAGTGGAGCTGTGAACCCATCCCATGGTTAGTATCTCCTTTCTAAGCTGGAATAAACATTCTTAAAAATTGAGACACAGCATGAGGAAAGCCATGTGGAAGCCTGTAGAGCTGTATTCCCATATGATATTTTCATACAGAACAGTAAACCAAAGGCAATACATCACAGGTATCATGCCGATAAGGACCACCATCAACGACCAAAACAAGTGAGGAATTTGGTCCTTACTCCAACCCATTGAACTTAACTATATATCTATGCAAAAGAAAATGGGTTTTCTTTAATCACTCATCTGTCAATGAGCACTTTGATTATTTCCTGCTCTTGGCTATTTCAAATAGTACTGCAATGAACATGAAATTAGTATTATTGTGTTTTTAGTGTAAATACCCAGATGTAGGATGACAAGAGCATAGAATTTACATTCTCAGCTTTTTGTGGAATCTCCATACTGTTTTTCATAACGGCTGTACCCATTTACACTGCCTCTAAGAAAGGTTGCCCTTTTTCCACATCCAAGCAAAACTTGTTATTTCCAATCTTCTAGTTAATAGTCATTTTCACAAAGTTGAAGTGGCATCTCATTGTTGTTTGCATTTGCATTTCCCTAGTAACTAGAGATGTAGAACACCTCTCCACGTGCCTACTGGCCATCTGCATGCCTTCTTTGGAAAAGTGTCTATTCACAGCTTCTATCCATTTTGTAACTGGATGGATAAGGAAGAAGTGTAATATAAAAACCACAGAATATTACTCAGCTATTTAAAAATATAATATCTTGCCATTTACCATAACATAGATGGATCCAGAGAGAATTATGCTCAGTGATTTGTCAGAATGAGGAAAAACATCAGATTATTTCACTTATATATAGTCTATAGACAAACCAAACAAATAAATTAATTAAACAAAAATGAGCTTTCAGGCTATAGAATTAAATTAATGGTTACCAGAAGGGAGGGGGATAAATTAAGTAAAATGGGTCAATTATATGGTGAAGGATAGAATTGGACTAGTAGTGCTAAAACTAAGTAATTATATACAGATATTGACTTACGATGATGCACACTTTAAACAACAGTGCAAAGATGCAATGCTGCTTCAATAAATTTTTCAAAGAGAACTTGAAAAATGATATTGGATTTCCAAAAATCTAATCACATGGTGATATTAAATGGCCCTGCTATTCCTAAAGTAATCTCATTATTGAAGCAAAGCAACAGATTCTAGTAGCTGATATACATCTATCAATTTGGCACTTGCTTTCTTTCCTAATAACTGTAATTCACTAGAAGTGATTTGCTTTCATCTGGAAGAAGTACACCATACCTTCTTATCTCAGGGTTAAGTCAGTTCACTGTGTCATAATTTATTCCACAGAAACCTCTATCTCCTCATTATTACCTAAGGTAGAATATTGACAACAGTTACCCTAGGTGTCTTGGTGAGACACAGGAGTACAGAGTAGGAAATAAAAATTCAAAGACTTGCCCTTATACTGGAAGTTCAGCAGTTCCCATTGTCTGTGACATATAAAAGTGCTTTTTTGAAGTGCAAGAAGACATACTGCCCATGAATTCACTACAACTAAGAAAGTGACATTTTTGGACATTGGTGACTATATACGACATTAATTTGTGATGTTTCTGTCCATTTACCAAGTAACCCATAAGGGCACAAATTTTAAGGTAATCCTAAGGGTGAAGAGAAGGCTATCCAGATGGTCAGGGTAACTGCAAACACGTGGTCCTTGGGATGGAGCCAGTATAGTTGTGTTCAAAGTGACTGAGTCAGGGTACAGAGCCTGTGACAAACTCTAATAAGAAAACAGCAGTCCAGGATCATAGGATTTTGAAGCAATGTTCCCAAGAACATAATTATTCTCCTTTTAAGAAAGAGCTCGTAGGTTACTTCTGGGTGGTGGTGAATGAATACCTGAGTATGGGACAAGTAAACATGAGCCCTGAGTTGACCATCCAGAGCTAGATGTTATCTGAACCACAGCAAAGTTGGATGTGTCCAGCACTCAAACATGTCACACACAAGTCTTATGGGGAGTTCTCTATGGGCAGTTGTTTCTAAAATACAAAAAGAAAAAAAAATTGAGCCTGGTTTACAGACTGTTCTGCATGATAATGCTAGTAATCATGAGTGAACTTTTCACCATTACAACAGCACTCCCTGAAAGAAAATGGGAAAATAAAAATCTTCCTATATGGCAGAACTTCAAATAGCATATCTGATTTTTTTTTTCACTTTGTCTAGAAAGAGAAATAACCAGAGGTACAGATCTACACTAACTTATGGGAGATGGTTAAAGGGCAAACCATATGGTCAAATTTTAGAAAAAAAAAAAAAAAAGAGTAAAAGATGAGTGACCACGAGGTTTGGAGACTAGGTAGATGAATGTAAATATCAGGAAGACTTCACAGTGGGTTGTGTATGGCCACCAAATTTTCTCCTTGTGAAAGTAATTCTCAATAACCAGAGGAACCAGATAAGTTTTCTAAGGATATCTGTCAGCCTCTTTCCCAAATTATCCAATGCTTCATATGGGTTCATGAATGAAGTAACCATGGTGACACAAAACAAGTTGAGAAATTCATATTTCTTCTCCAAGGCTAATCTAGATGGACTCATAACTCAAAGTCCAGTCAGCCACCAGGTAGAAGATTGGTTATCACTGAACCCCTCCCAAAATGGCAGTGACTCAATGTCTTCTCTGACATAAAGACATAACAATATGGATGTTTCCTTTGTGTTTCATCTTCTAACAATCACCCCAGATATTCTTAAATGCAATAGTCACAAGTATAACGTTGTTTCTGATTTAAAAAACTGATTTTATAGTAATGGACATGAGATAATGAGATGCCACCCATCCCTAGAAGCAGCTGAACAGGTGAATAGGCAGGCAGAAAGAGAGAGGAAGCAGAAGCACTTTACTTTATTTTTATCTAGTTGTTCACACTGGTTGCTCTCTCTGAACCTGGGAATGAACCTGGATCCTTGGTATGAATGTGAACTGTGCTCTTTCAGAGGTGACTGACCTAACCACTACTTCACCCGCTGCACCCTGACTGCTTTCTTGATCATGACAAGGGTAACAAAATTCTAGAGCCTACTTGCTTTCCTACAGACTCACCTTAAGGGTGTATCCTCCAGTCGTCCAATAATTGTAAGCATAAATAACTGATAATAAGTTATATTTCTTTTTAGGTAGACTGGTTTGGGTTGTTAGGAGTTCAGAATTACAAGTCAATAACCAATCAAGTGGTAGTAGTGCATTTGAGTAACATGTCAAAAACTCCTTTAAACATGTGCACTCTTTAACACAGAAATCTCTTCTAGGGATTGAATCAAGTGGATGAATAAATAAATGGACAAGTAAACAAAGTGCATATGTACAGATACATCTTTTTTCTAATTTAGAAAAATTGATGTCAACCTCAATTTTAAAAAAAAATGGCAATTGATACATGATACATTAAAGCATCCCAGAAATTTCAGAATTATATTCTAGATTTCAAGAAAAAAAAAAAAACTCATAGAATTTAGAGTGAATATGTGTTCTTAAAGAAAACACAACCTATGAAGAGTTGTAACTTAACATTTGATTTCCCTTAAATGGTTATTCTTTTGTCCATGGAAAATAAGAGAAGGAATAAGGAACAGCAGGCAAGGTTCTAAAATTCTTTATGTATAATTTTCTAAGTTTCCTATAAAAAAGTAAAAAATGCCATTCTTACCATTTAAATTCTAGGAACTAAAGACATAGTGCATGATGGTCATCATCTTCTTCACAACTATTTATTTATAGTCCACCATCACCATGAATGCTGAGAATATTAAAATAAAAAAGAAACAAGCCTGACTAAAGAAACTAGGAAATCCAGAGATTTAATAGAGTTAGAAGGACTGAATTTAATGATAAAATTTCAAAAGTTGGTCCTAATTACAGTGGTGCTGTCTCTGGCTCTCATGGTTCTTCCCTTATGGGGGAGCCACCAATGGTATCAAAAGTAGTTCAACTTTAATATATGACAATTTCTGCTACATTTTAGATCCAGATAATAACTTTAAAATATGGATGTTTATTCCTTCTTTTTCAGTTCAGGATTTTATTAACAGGTTTCTACTCCCCTCCCCGTAGCGCTACCTTATCTAACTTCACAAGTTAGCTTTCTTGGAGCAGAGTAAATGCTGCTACAATTTGCAGTGGGTCCCAGTGGTTGTGCCCTTGTCTCAAGCAACTTTATTTCCCTTCATTGGCATCTCCACTGTTGTATTCCACTGCACACATTCTCCATTCCCACCAAGCCTGAAACTGAACTGAGGATGCTGAAATCCACTTGTGTATTTGATAGACTAGAATACCACTAGCTATACATAAGCCTTTCTTTGCACAATAACCATGTGCAGGCATTAATTTCTTGTGTTGAATTTTCTTAGCCTCTGACTTACAATAAAAATATTTATGAGATGTAGAATAGAACAATATCATATACTTGGTATTTGGATTTTAAAAATTAGCACTCAACTGTTGAGAGATATCAGGGAATTCGCTGGCATAACACTCCACATACACCCAAATGACTGTGAGCAGTGCGGGAAGTCCACATAGTTCCTCCACATTCATAGCTCCAATTTTTTTTAATACAATGTGTTTGAATTTATTTTTCACATAATCTGGGCCCTTCTATTTCCAAGACATGACCCCTATGCTCAAAGAAACTCTAGCAGAGTGAGTGGAGGAAGACACAGATTTAAACATTGTAGACAATTATTAAATCTATGTAGGAGCTCAAATTTAGACAAAAAACAAAGGCAGAGATAGCAAGGAACTGAACTGAGGCAACTTGAGCAATCAATAGCGATTGCAGGGAAAAGAGACTGAAGGTGAGCTAAGATACAGATAGTCAAAGAAAAGATGGAGAATATCCAAGGCAAAAGGAAGGCAGCAACTTCAGAGAGGATCCTGAGCTGAGAATGATGTAGGGAACATGGAAAAACTTCGAAAAGGGTCTTCAAAACATTTGTGATCCAAGTTAATTATACAAAAACAGCAAATATGTTATAATTATGCCCACCCCTATGTTCTATGTTTTACACTTATCCTAATTAATCCTCAGTACAAGACTTGGAAGTTGGCATTATTATAAGAGGAAGAAACTGAGGCTCAGAGATGTTAAGCAGATTGGCAAAGGTCAGTAACCAATAAGTGTTAAAGTTAAAACCAAAATCCAAATTGGTCTACTTCCAAACCCTGTGCTCTTTCTTCCCTCCCCTCACTGACTCCCCAGAAGCAGTCTAACTTTTCATGCCACAAAACACAAGTGCAAGAGAATTTCTGCTCAGCTATAATAGCTTAAATAAAAGCAACTCCGGTTTCCAGAATTTCCTGATTCATCCTCAAAAATGAACTCTAGTCACCACCCTCAAAATCTACAAAATGAGAGAAACTAAAATTAAGTGATGAACTTTTTGCTTTTAGATGGAAATAACCACACAAATGACTGCAAACCAGACACTTCTAAAATTGAAAGAGGGTATAATAAATACACTACAGCAGCAGGTATGAAATAATATTCCTTTTATTTCTCAGATTTTCTGGGAAAACTACACTTTAAAATGTATTTCTCTCCACCTAGTAACATATTAAAAGCATTACTTGCTTCCAAAAAGAAGCGGAGGATTTAGATAAAGAAAGGGAAATAGGAAGATATTTCAGTTAAAAATGCAACTATGCTGAAGTTTAAATGCATCTATTATCATGTATGCTGTGTTGAAAGAATACCAGCCCTTACAGGATCAAGAGACACTTGCAAATACAGAATGTTCAATAATTTCATACAAAAAATATATACTTGCTCATATTCCTTTGCAAAAATAATCTATTTCTATATGGAATAGTAGTTGCTACACTCTTGATTTTTCATTATTTTCACTAGTGTTCCTGACAGTCATAGCTATCCATTGCTGCATTACAAGATATTCCAATTTAATGACTTAGAGGATATTTATTATTTCTAAGAGTCAAAAATCCAGAGGCAGCTCAGCTGGATGATTCTGGCTCAGCATTAGCTCATGACGTTGCATTTGTGGCATCAGCAGGGGCTGCAGTCATCTGAAGGTTTGACTGGGGCAGCAGGACCTACATCCATGCTTATGTGTGTCTGCTAACAGTGACCTTATTTCTGCTTCAGTTCTTAATCTCCTGTTCTCCCTATTGGTCTTCTCACAACATGGCTACTGATTTGCTCCAGATCCAATGATCTAAGAATGGTAAAGCAGCCACAAGGGAGGCTGCAATGTCTTAGGTACTAATCTCAGAACTGACTATATCACTTATGCTATTTTGCTGTTGGCACAAATCAGTTCTGACACCAATTCTATGTAAGTGTGCAGATACCACAAGGTGCAGATGATACAGGTTAGTCTTGGAGGCTGACTAGCACACCAGCTTTTCCTTTTGCCAAACATGGTGTTTTATCACTATCTGATATCACCATTATTTCATAAATATGAAATGTTCATTATAAAATACTAAGAAAATATAATATTTATATAAAGGCAATAGCTAAATTCATATAACTATATGAAAAACATACCCATTCTCCTGTTTTTCTAATTTTGTGAAGAACAATTCTGTATCTGTTTGTTTTATTTACCATCACCTGTCTCCATCACTTAGTACATGTATTTTATGTCTCATTGACTGCTGTTTCTCCACTGGCAAGAACAGTCAATTATATATGTGTGTGTGTGTGTGCATAAAGTAGGATCCATAGAAACATTCCTCAAGTAAATGAATGATGAACACTTTACCTTGGACTGGTAATTAGCAGTAAACCAAGTTTTGGGGATAATAACCTTAGGTCAAACAAAACTGATCCAGTTGAATGTATACACTGAGGCACAGATTGGTCATCTCATAGAACCCCAAGAAAACAAGAGGCAGGGGTATATTTGTGGTTTCCAAAGGTCAATAAAATTAATGATATTTGGTCTTAAAGGGAACTTGGTAATGTAGCAGAGAGAGTTGGTAAATGATGTTAGAGGTAAGGAGCATTTATTGAGAATATGTGACAGAAAACGCTGACTATTAACCTTGTTGGTTAATACCTGAGAAGTAATTGTGTGGCTGCTGCTATCTCATATCCAAGGCATTAAAATAGGCTTTTATGCATCAGAACAATTATTTAGTAGCTTGAAGCATTTTTCA
Organism: Solenodon paradoxus; assembly: GCA_004363575.1. Classification (NCBI taxonomy): domain Eukaryota; kingdom Metazoa; phylum Chordata; class Mammalia; order Eulipotyphla; family Solenodontidae; genus Solenodon; species Solenodon paradoxus. The sequence goes on from RJWH01001454.1 coordinate 265,601, forward strand.
AAGCTCTATATTATTAACTGCCATTTTCCACAATTCACGTTTTTTTCAATAAGGAATAGTACAGACCTGAATAAAAGCAGTAACAAGCAAGCAGGCAGGAAGAAAGCAGCAGAAGAAGCACATTATTTTTCATTTAGTTGTTCACCCTGCTTGTTCCCCAAGGCCCAGGACTCAAGCCCAGGGATATGTGACCTGTGTCCTTCAGAGGTGACTGAACTAACCACTGCTCCACCAGGGCATGCCTCATAACTGACATCTCTTTTCATTTATTACCTTATTTTCTTCTAAGTTGAAAGCATAAATTATTAACTGTGAAGCCACTTTAATGAGGAAATCTGAGGACTTAGATTTATGTGCTGATTTGACCACTGTCTTGAGTCTTTAGAAATTAAGTATCTTAAATATTTGAAAGGAAATAAAGTAAACTTGCATCTGTTATAGGAATTGATATTGAAGATAGCAATCTTAAGGGAAGACTTTCCATATCCTTTTAACAGCTGGTGCAACTAAGGCTAGGAGAGAAGTAAACCCCCACTCAGGATCACAGAGCTGGATTCTAATAAAGGTCAATGGTTTGTCCACTTGTTCCTCTCTGGTCTTCACCATCTGGGATCACCCCCACTCCCACCGTAAGACAGAAAGACTCAGTCCAGGGCACCCTGGGTTCCACAAAATATGCCCCTTTCTCGTAGCCCCACTCCCCAGCAGAAAGCTAAGGAAGCTCCCACCACCAGGATGCCACCTGATTCTACGAAGTCAGAACCAATGGAAGCTCTCCTTTGCCTTTGAGGCTTGTTGCTGAAAACTCCCTCCTCCCAAAAGGAGACTTTGTGAACATGAGCTATAATGCAACCGTAAAAATGTGTTTAACAAAGGTGAAAACCCTTCAGCTTTTCTAATTCTGACACACCTTGTTTAATGCAACAGGTGTGTTTCTTAAAAAAAAAAAATCAATTTTAAAGTGCACACACTAGTAATTTAAATTCACCAGAGAGTTAGCTATTTAGAGGAACCCTGTTGTAAATCCTTTCACAAACTGAAGAACATTTAAGTAATTACCCTCTAATTTATGTGCTCTGTAAGGTCAACTATTTAAATGTCTGGCTTTCTTAATTCGAGGCACACCCGCATTTATAGAAGAACCTCTTTAAAACTCATTATGGCTGACAAATGTATTTCTTTCTTTTCTTTAACAGAAAGAGCAATATTTTGGTAAAATAGGCAGAAGATATCTATTATCCTGGCAACTGTTAAAACACGTGCTTATTGCAAAGAGGATTTCTGTCAAACTGATCTAGGTTTAATATGATCAGGAATCAAATTGTCTTATATTTAAAAAGATATGTGAGCACATATATCTTAAGTCTCTGTAATTTGCCTTTAATCTTTAAACAGTAATTTGTACTCAACCTACTCATAATTTATTTGGGGTAGTTAACCAAGATGTGTTTTTATTTCTCCGTAAATGTAACCAAAAAAGCTATTAAGTTCTATAAAATAATGGGATATATTTAAAAATATTTATAACCAGTAAATAATCTTTTATAGATCATGAAGTCAAGATGAAAAAAAAATCAATGAAAATTTTGCTCCTTCTTTGTGACAATGTACCTTTCCAAATTTGGTCCTGACTTGATGGATGCAAGCATGTTGTGGTAAAATATACCAGAATTTATATAAGGAAAAGGAACAAATACTGTTTATAACTGAGGGTCAAAGCACAGTTTACAGGGCTCTGTTTGTTGGTAGTCTGTAGATATTTTGAAGTGAAAAGCTTGAAATAACCCAAAACTGATTACAGAAGTTGCTGCTGAGACCTATGAGCACCAGTTGGGGGAGATTACGGACCCGCCTCTGACGTCATCAACATGCAGAGCCACTGGCTACTGGACTGGGAGGGAGCTCGTTGCTTGCATCCTGGGACATCATTCAGTGGAGACCAGCATGAATGGCGTCCACTTTGCAGAGCACAATTCAACATTAGCTTCTCACATGTGAGACTGGTGCCACTTCCAGAGTAACCTGGTCCCCACTGTTGGATCCTTTCTTCAGATTCCACATCACAAGACTCTGGCAAAAATACAGGTTGTTGATGCTGTGGGGGGACCCAGAGAACCCAGCCAGCACTCCCACTTGTGCACCCAAGCCATTCAAAGGTACTGACCAGGAATAAAAGCATACAGTTCTTGAGGTCCAGTCACTGGGTCCCAGCCATGCACTACGGTTGCTTCAATAAGCTCTCTGGTATCAGGCATCTCAGTTTTCACCTCAAGGAAGGGTCAAAAGGAAGAGACTGTCTTAGGTAGCAGATCAAGAGAAGAGACTGCAAGGCCAACTGCTTAGACTTCAATGTCGTGTCAATAAGGGTGGCAGGAATGGAGAGGAGACCCAGCACATGGTCAGGGCAGAGCTCCTCCAGTGAAATCAGAGAAGGGTGGGGTTGGTGCCAATGAGCTTCACAGTCTTTTTTTTTTAACTTTTTCTTTTCTCTTATTTTTTATTGCTTTCATTTTTCTTTAGTTTACATTGGTATATGATGTTTAGGATATTGAATCTGTACCTCAGTCTGTGTGCCATCATACCATATCCAGCCCTTTGCCACTGCTATATTGACTAACACTTCATTCCCTTCTTCCCTCCCCTCCACTCACCCCACTGACATATGAATGATGTTGATTTTTTGTTATTTCATCTGTTTTGCTTCTTATATTAAATGAATGAGTGAACCGTCCTGTATTTATCTTTTCTTTCTGGCTTATTTCACTTAGCATGATCGCCTGTAGTTCCATCCAGCATATTACAAGAGGCACTATTTCACCTTTTTAACGGCTGCATCAAATTCCATTGAATATATGGATTTCTTTGTCCAGTTATCTATGGAAGGATATTTAGGTTGTTTTCATTTCTTGGATACTGTGAACTGAGCTGCTATGAATAGGGGGATACAGTTTTTTTTTCTAATTAGAGATTTTATGCTCTCCAGGTATATGGCTAGGAGTGGGATTGCTGGATCAAATGGTAGATCCGTCTTTATTTTCTTGAGAAATCTCCAGAGAATCTTGAACCACAGATTCCCTTGACTTCTATGCACTGGCAAAAGCAGTGCTTTCACCCTTGACAGAGGGGGAAGCCTTCCCCTTATGCCATAGACCTGAAAAGATCTCCTCTGGCACCTTCTTCACAGGGATGCTTGCTTCCCCACCCCCAGCCTTCACTCTGCTCTGGGAAATTAAATTCCTGCTGTGAACAGAAAAAAACTTGGAAAGGTTGCATAATATGGACCCTCACAAACTAGAATCAGTAGGGGAACCCAATTTAAAAGTAGACTGGGGAGAGATTGCTAATGTGGGCATTGCCTGAGTGTCCTCATACCTGTTTCTTGATGGCTTCTTGGATTTGGGGCAAGGTATCACCATCAGCAAAAGAAATGTTCATGACTAAACTGTCTTGGCAGTAGTCAAAAGCCTCAGAGAGGTGAGAATGTCCTTATACAGGGTTTTGTTATGTGAGAAGTCTAAAAAAACTTGTTCCCAGAGTCTGCTCTGGGCAGAGCACCAGTTTCTGGGTGAAGGGGCTCAAAACACATCACCCCAAGTCTCATGGAATTGATCTCCTGCAGATGTCGCACTCCTACATGAAGATTACACTGAGCCAAGGACAATGGCCTCCCCTGCCTTTCTCCTAATATTTTCACCCTTCACTAAGTGTCATCCCCCCTCGCTAAGCCCTCCCATTCCCCTAAGTCAAGAAGTGGCCATTATTGCTCTATTCCCTAGAAGAATGTAGTTTGGGAAAGTTTTAATCCAGGAAGTAATTCTCTCTAAGAAACCTGTCATTATTTTCAAAGTAAAGATGAATCAGTCCCCCTTGCCAGTGAAGACCCCCTCCTCTCACCTCTGACACCTCAGGCCCCCTTTCCAATTCCTCAACACATGGTATAAGTCTGTGTTCTGTCCCAGAGACCACGGAATTTGCAGTCGTGTAAATTCTCCACGTGTATGTTGTAAAATTTGGTCTCATCCTATCTGGCATTCATTTGTTTGTTCGCCCAGCCTGTGAAGAAACTAAGAGGAATGGGAGGGTTTTCCCTTTGCCCCAACATGTGGGTAACTCAGGGCTGACTGTCCTCAGAGTCAACAAAACAGCACTGAAATTGGACACTGCAGCGTCTGTGGGAGTGTCAGGATTCTAGGATTCTATAATAACTGTAGTTGGGAGGCATCGTGAGCCAGCAATGTCAATATCAATGACAACAACAAGGCCAGAAGGCAAACAGGATGTCTTGGGCTCTAGGAAATCATGTCCATAGAAATAGACCATGGAGGTCTGAGAGGCAGAGAGATGAAAACTTAGTCAGGGTACTAGTCAACTTGTATATTAATAATGACAATAATGACTGGTGACATCAACCATTACATGGAAAGTTGTACCACACCGTACCTCACTGTACTTTTCAGACGTAAGAGTCACTGGTTGAAGGGGAGGCCTAGTTCCCTTGCAGGAGGACACTGTGGCATCCCTGTAGATATAAACATTCCCTCAATTATTCCCTCCAGAGGCCTTCAGCCTGGGTAACTGTGCACTGGGAAGGAGATTAACCAGCCTTTCCGGACTAATGAATTCAGGGTCTGTACTGACGCATCAGAAATGCCATCAGAGTCCCCCAGCAAGAGTGAAACTGGCAATGGGGGGATCTGGTCTAAGTCCACCTGACAAAGGAAGAAACTCTATCTCTTCTCCCTACAGTCATTTCTCTATACTGCAAGAGTGTCCCTGGGATGAAAAACCATAACAGCTGACAGCTGAGTTACTATAAAATAAGGGTCACTATTGCCAAAGCTCAGGTAGATGCCCCTGAAAATATCCACACACACACACACACACCTGATATAGAAGACCAGCAGCAATACAGAAGTCTAAAAGGGACTGATAAATCAGTGCCAAGAGGAAAGGTGATCATGTGATGGTTTCCATCACTTTTCACTCAAGTCACCTGTTTGGCCCCTGCAAACACCAGATGGAAGTTGGTAGGTACCTGGAGACCACTACAAACTTATTCAATCACAATTACCATACCCATGTTTTGTCATTATTACACAGATGAAATTCATTGGAGCAATCTGCCACCCATTACAGAGGTCATCCTCAGATTGCCCCTCCATTCCCTGTTCACTTCCCCTGTCTCTCACTCCTGCTGTCTGGATCCCTTTCTCAGAGAAGCAACTCAAACCAATCCATTGGCTCACACTGGGACTCCAGAAGTATTCAGGCTAAGACAAAGTCTACTGTTTAGATGAAGTCATTTTTTAGATGAAGAAACTGTAGCTCAGAGAAGTCAAGTAACTTGACCTAAGTCATATTTCCAGTGGGTGGCCCTGAGCAGCATGTGAACCCAGGCAAGTCACCTTTCAAACCTATTCCTTTCCACGCTATGATTCATAGTTACATAAGATGCAAATCTGGAGAAACGTTGACTTCACTTCTGGAAACCCTAACACATCAGCTCTGAAGTTCTGAATTCATTTTCTAAATAATCCCAACCCAAACGTCTCCCTTCATCTAAAATCTTCAACTAATTAAAAACAACTAGAATTTGTGCCTGAATCGTTCAAACAATTGACTCGAAGTTTCTTTTTCCTTTAACTCTATAGGTTCATCTTTCAAATCTGTTATTTCATCTCCTTCTTTTGGACAAATAAAATTATACCATTAAAATTATGATAGATGGTTAAAACTTGAGAGAAATTTAGATAAAGCACCATTTGAAGAGATAAAGCAAGCATTTGGAGAAAGCGGGCCTTCATAGGTACTAGCAGGTACCTGCTATTGTATTGGTTGGTATAAACCAAGTCTTAGAATCAAAAAAACTAGTTAATTTTTTCATTGCATTCCCTTTGAAATTTTCTTATTTATAGGAAAATGTCGCATATAAGATAAAAAGAATTATTCCTATGTAATAAAAGAAAAAATACAAATATCTGTGCTGTTTGGAAGTGTCTTCCTGGACAAAATGAGACTGAGTTCTCTTCCTACCTCATCATTATTTCTCTGCTTTTGCTCCTGACACTTCCTCTGACCATCATCCAATTAGTCTGACCTGAGAATCTAGTTCTGGTCCCCAACCCCTACACACACACACACACACACACACACACACACACAAGCTTCCACAAAGTTCAACTTCTTGCCACACCATAGACATCAAATTCCTTTATGCCTCAGTGACTTTGCACATCTGGTACTCTAGCTGATGAACTCATGCTTCAAGCCCAAGTTTCAATATCATCTTCAATCTATTTTATGTCCATCATTCCTCCCCACTAATGCTTTTCAGAGCTTGGCTTACATTGATTATCACATTGTTTTGTAGTTTGTGTCATGGTTTATAGAATTATATGAGCTTCCCATCTAGCAGAAAGGAAGGACAGGGTTACATAAAGACAAATAGGCAGATGATGGTTGAGAGGTCTACATATTGTGGTAGGCTGAATAATGACCCTTAAAGATGCCCCCCTTCACATCCCTGGAACCTATGACTATGCTTCCTTACATAACAAAATAGACATTGCAGATGGGGCTAACTTAAAGACCCTGAAATGGAAGATGATCCTGGACTATCCAGGTGTGTCAACTGAAATCACAAGGGTCTTTATAAAAGGGAGGCAGGAGGGTCAGAGTCAGGAAAAGAGATAAGATGACAGAAATAGAGTTCAAAGTGATACAGTCATGAGCAGAAATTACAGTCTCTAGAAGCTGAAAAAGACAAGAAACAGATCTCCCCTAGAGCTTCTAAAAGTAAAATAGCCCTCTGACACCTTGTGTTTAGTCCTGTGAGGCCCATATCAGATAGCTGACAGTAAGAACTGTGAAACAATCAATGTGTTTTATTTTAAGTAAGCCACTACTTTTGCAGTAATTTGTTGCAGCAGCCATAGAAAATAAGCTGCATGCCTCTCACCCAAAAGACTCTGAGTTTCTGCCCAGGTGAAGGAACTCCAGAAATATTTGCTGAATTAAATCAAAACCACAATGAGGTTAGGATGGTTATCATTAAAGAAATAAAAGATAGCAAGTATTGGTGAGGATATGGAGAAAAGGGAACTCGAGTGCACTGCTGGTGGGAATGCAACCTGGGAAAACAGTATGGAAATTCCTCAAAAATTAAACACAGAATGACCATATTGCTCCAGCAATCCCTTTTCTGGATACTCACCCAAGGGAAATGAAATAAGTACCTCAATGAATATATATTTTTATCTTTAAATATAAAGACACATTTTTAAAAAAAGGAATATCTACTGACTTGAACTAAAGAGTACATAATTACAAAACTAAGTTTGTATTGGTTTCACTACATTCCTCACTACTATGTACATAGGCTCTCTGGGGTTAAAAGTGGTTTTAACTACGTAAGAAATCAGAATTAAATTTATTCAGCAGTTACGGATTGGTAGATTAACAATATTTTCTTCTTTTTTATTTAAGTTTTGTTTTTAAGTTATCTCTTTGATTCACTAATAACTAGAAAAACTCTAAAATGTTGCTCAGAAATCACAAATACTATCTAACTTTAAAGTCATCTGGATCCATTTCCAAGGTGGCGGCAGTTAAGATCTCAAGCTCGCTTCCTCCTCACAGCACAACTAAGAGAACATCTATTTGGCAACTACAATCTTTGAAAAGAAATGGGACCAATATCGCCACAAAAAATAGCAGATATATGTCTCTATAAAAGGTAGGAGAAGTCAATCTATCTTGGCACCACACCACCGTATTCAGAAACACCGGACCTGTGGGGAGAGCTGGGTAAAACCCACACTCTCCCAGAGCTAAAGTGTTTTCTCCTTTAGCAAGACCCTCCATACCTAAGAATTAAATTTCAGTCACAGAGCCTGAGCCAGGAGCCTCAGTGTGAAGTGCAAAGAGGGTTAGAGTCCCTGTGAACTATGGCATGCTGCTTCCTTGTGGTGCTGGTTGGGAGGCCACCACTGTGGGAAAGTCCTGGGATAGAGGGAGCACCTGCCTTCTCCATTATTAGCATACTGGTGGCATCTACTGCTGCCTCTCTGCAAGCAGGTAGAGACTGACAGCCAGATCCAGCAACACCAATGTGGCTAGTTGGCTGTTTTCAGGCAAGGAGCATTCTATCCCTCTCACTGGGAAAATTGTTGGAAGGGGTCTATCAAAATGTCAGCTCCCACCACTCTGCAGCTACAACAAAATAGCTCCCTATCTGTTAGGTACTTCCTAAAATTCCACTCTAGGCTTCAGAGCTTATTTATTTCACCCTGCCTGAACTGCCACTTCTCTGGGGAACTAAGAGACTTTCACAAGGAAGGGTACTCCACTAAGTACAGCTTCCATATCTCTCTCTTGCATGGGCTGTATTGGGACTAAGGCTTGCTCGCCAACCAGGTCCACAATTCTTGGGTCATCTTCCATGGGCTTTGTTGTTCAGGCCTGTGACTCTGAGGTAGACCTCTGCATTCCATACCCCAAACTCATCCCTTTAGGCTGAACTTTCAGGTTCACCCTAGAGCTTCAACAAATCCAGCAAGTATTAAGATCACACAACTAAAGGTAATCCAGTTTTCCATACCAACACCCAGGTCTATTCTGTGCAACTCAGTACTCTAACACAAGGCCTTTACATCGAGGACCAACACACCCAAAATGATAGGCCAAAATAAAATTCCAGGTGAAAACCTGAATGCAGAAGACCTAAATTAGCTACCTGATGAAGACTTTAAAGAGTTTTAATGATACTCAAAATTAGGAAAACAGTAGAAGAACAAAAAGAAAGCTACAATAAACGAAGACAAAATATGAGGCAGTTGCAAACAGAATTCATGGAGCTAAAGGACACGATAGCTGAGGTAAAACGTATCTGAAGTGAGTTAACTGCTAATTTACTGAAAGTTTGAACTATTACTAAGCGTGAAAGTTTCAGTTAAGTGACACGATTTTCTAAGAGTTACAAATAAGTGAAAACAGGATTTCTGCTGCATAATACTTTAAAATTTTCAATATTAACCAAACTTCAGTTTCTGTAAGAGTTAACCTGAGTACCAAAAGGAAAAGTTATACCTGAAAACCCAACCTTAATTAAGCTATATGAGAAAAAGAGAAGGAACAGAGATGATGGTTAACTCAGTGATTTGCCAGAACTTAAATAATAATTGAAATAAAGTTCCATCTTCCCAAATATGCAAGAAATTTGCAAGTTTCATATAGCAATCACATCCCAATAAAACAAAGTCAAGGAACTCCATCACATAGTAATGTTGTCACTAAGGAATAACATAGATCACAAATTACTCAGACTACAAGAGACAACACTGTTAGCTCTTTATCACTGTCTTTTGTGATGTTACTATATATTTTTAATCTAGTCTCCATCCTCACTCCTCCTTCCACATTGTATGCCTATTACTGTTCCCTCCTTCCTCACACTTTCTCTCTAATCAGTTATTAAGTTGGGAATCCCAGCAGGATTAAATTCTCACCAGTTAGCTTGAGGGGAATTTTCCAGGTCCCACTGACCTCTAAGGTAATGACAAATCAACACCAGTACTAACTTACCATCACTTCAAGACAGAGCCCTGGGCCACAAAAGCACTATGAATCTAGCACCTGAGCTGAGCATCCAACTGTCATTCACTTAGCAACATGGGCTGATGATTTGTTTTCCCAGATGTTAGACTCAAGAGACCATTGTACACATAACACAACAGTGTTATAATTCAAGGTATTATGATGCATGCAAACTACTATGGAAGCCCTAAGCAGGGTCAGGAAGCATCTTGGAGAGTCACAAAAAGATTCCTGAATGATGACATCCAAATTTAAACCTGAAGCATGAGGAGCAGTTAACATGACTGGGGTTGGGGTGGAGTGGGTGGGAGGAGGCTTAGATGGGAATGGGAGACGGAAGAGAAGTAGACAGCAAAAATGAAAATGAAGAAAGAAGGGAGGGAGAGAGGAGGGAGAGAGGGAAAAAAATGTAAAATAAATACAACCCTAAGAATCTGACAACAAAATGTGGCTACCATAAGGTAAAGTAAATAGGGATTAGTAGGAATGGGTAGAGGGGATAAAGTTGATGGTGGTGACTGGTACTAGAACTTTTTGTAGCAGGTATGTACACTTATCAAGGTATAATTCTGTAGTCCTGAAACTTATCTAGTATTGTAAGCCATAAGAAATGAAGTTTGTAATTATATTTATATGTATATGTATATATACATATATATAAAGATGATTCCTAAGATTTTCATAAAAATAACTTAAATTAATGAGACTGGAGATACTGGTAGATATTGGTAGGAGCCAGATCAAGATATGTGGAGAGGTTCTAACTTTACCAGTCATTAAAGGATGATATGGAGAGATATGGCGTGCTTAGATATATTTTCAAATTTTTTTTTTCCTTTTTACAAAAAAGGAAAATGGACTAGAGAAGAGAAAGATCTAAGAGAGAGATGGTTATAATAAGAAACTAGATTTACTCAATTTTTCATTCACAAATATTAACTGAATTTCTACTATATTCTAGATAATCAACAATCTGAACCAAAATGGTTCCAGTTAATACTCACGATGCTCACATTTGTAGAAAAGATGAGCATCTCATAATCACACAAGTATGTAATTATAAATCAAGATAAATGCTATGAAGGAAAACTATGGGCAGGGGAATTGCATGAATCCTGCAGCAGAAAGAAACATGGGAAATTTGAAGAAAAGTTTATTTAGGAAATGATGGCGGTTTGGAAAAATGAAGCCAGAGGAAAAGGAGGTTTGACTGCTATAAGATTAATTGTGGGAGTAGTTGAGACAGGTGGTGACAGAGACAGGGAGCATTGACAGAGATGTTGATACAGATAGATGGGACAGGTGAAGATGAAGTGATAATGTTATATTTAGACATTTTTAATTTAAAGGATCATGAGACATTCAAATGGTGATATTAATAAATAAATGAATGTGAAGATGTGTCTGAAGTTTAAATCTCTGCACTAGAAGTACAGACATAGGATACAAATGAAATAGAAACCATAGCTATTTATGTGATTTCCTAGATGGGAGTCAAGTGAAAAAATTGTGATGACCCATAGATATCACAAGGAAATCTAACATTCAAGAAATTAAGAAAACTAGAAGTAGGAGTTTTCCTCCTCATATGTGGGAGGAAAACTGTAAGATGTGCCTTTCAAGTATGATCATGAAACTCTTGAACTATATCAAAAGGAGCTATAAGGCACATGGTCTTACCTGAATGATAATAGTGATGCATCAATTCACCTCTCTCTCACCCTATTCTTCCTGGCAGCCAAATGGCAGACATCTTCAAGACATGTACTAGTTGGTTGGATTTGGGATACAATTGGTGGCCACGCACACAGAGCCAAAAAAAACAATTACTTCATGGATGACAAATCTCAAGTTTGCCTTTAAATATTTTTTAAATTTTATCGACAGAACATTGCATCCTAGCATTATGTAGGGTTAAGATGCACATCATCATAAATTACCATCTGCATATAATATATTAAGGTCACTGCCAACAATCCAATTTTATCCTTCACTATATAGTTGACAATATAGTTTACCCAGTTTTCCCACCTGAATCTTAACAAATGGATAAATCCATCACTGGGGATCTCTCTCCAACATATAGATTTGCAAATTCATATCCTAGTTTCTGTACTCAGATCTTTCAACACTCAGTTTTATTCAATAGTATGATATTTGATATAAATAACTCAGGTGACTGGTAAAGAGTGGGAATTTAGAGTCTATGGATAATTGCTCCATCTATGTATTATTTTTTCTTTTATGTTGAAAAATCTTAATGTTTTGAGATCTTTCAAAGCCACGACACATCTGTTCCTCCAAATCTTGAATCAGTCAGAGGGAAGTCAATCTGAAATCCCAGCCTGAACTTTGTCACTCTCAGGGCCCGCACATCTTCATACTTGCCTCCAGAGCTCACACCAAGTATCCACAATCAGCAGTTGAAACCTATGAAAACTTGTCATCAACGTTGGACACAGCCATTGTTTGTTGAACATGTGGTATGTGTTAGATAACATGGGTTATTATCTCATGAGATCACCAAATGCAAAATATGGTGGGTAACAACAATGCCATTTTATAGTTAAGGAATTGAGACTAAGTAAGGAAAATTCATAGAGCAAGATCCCACTGGGTTTTACCTGTCAAGGTCCAGGGGCTGCTCACCAAATCCCACCCACCTGGGGAGGTGAGCTACTCGGGCAGCCCACTGACCATCATCCCTCAGGAAAATCCGAAACACTTCACTCTTTATTTTTACCTATCCACTTTTTTACTAAAGATGCTTTTAAACAATGATTTCCTCTGTAATTAACCTTATTTTATTTTAGTTTTGAGTAGAGATTTAGATGACCAACCAACAAAAGAGGATAAAGAGTTCCGATGTCACATAAATACACCTTGGATGCCAAATAACTAGGCTGGCCATGTTTTCCTGAATGGACCAAAATCTTCTTGTTGTTGCAGCTGTGGTCCAGAAAAGTGATTTCTAATTGAATCCTGTTCAGTACAGCCTCAGAGATTCTATTGGTTCTATGCATAAAAGGGTTTCTTCTCCTTTAATTCTGATTCATGAGCCTGGAGAGCTATACATGATTTTAGGGTAAGTTCATCTTGAGGACAAAGAAGCTTTTTCTTACAGAAATCAGTAGTCCAAGTGGGTGGGCAGATAATAAGAGGACTCCAGTTCCTTCCATCAGTTTCACCTCCGGCCTTCAAGGATATGGCCATCAATTGCAAGCTCAAAGCTGATTATAGGCTCTGTGTTTTAGTACCAACCAGAGGGAAAGGCTAAGTAAGTGTTAGGATGTGAGCCTAGAAATGTCTCTGATCATTTCTGTTCACATTTCACTGGCAAGAGCCTAAACACATTCCTACAACTAGATTATCACCTTGAAGGAATGGGAAAACCAGTTTGGTAGACAGTTTGTCACACCAGGGTAGGCCCACAGTTCTTGACTACATGTGCAGTGGAGGCCAAAGTCCATGTGACACAAAGAAATAAATCAAGGGAAAAGGAAGATCAATGAATTTGAGCAAACATTCAACAAAATACTCTTCTAGCCAAGTAGAAGATTATGAGCCTGATTTTTCTACATATTTACTTCAAATCTCTGTTTTGCTTAGAACAAGCTTTTGAAAATAAAAGGCCACAACACTTTTCTAAACCTATGAAAATGGAACGTATCAAAGAAAAAGAATGGATAATAAAAACATTGTTGCATAACACAGAGGGTCAAGGATGCAGCCAGGATGCCTCCAAATCTGAAAATGATGCTGAGTTGGAAATCAAAACAAAATCTAAGACACTCCAAGCCCAAACATACGGGCCTTAGACACACATATGGTTTCCATCTCTAGCTGAAAGAGCTGGATCTAAATGGAGTTTCAAAGCACATATGCAATTTCATAAATAGAATTAGGTAGATCAGGATACCTTCCAAACCAGAAGTCTAGCAATGGCCTTTGCATGACTGAAGATTTGCTGTTTTAAAATCTAGTCTTTGTTAAAGTTTCTTGGCTGGTTTTAGATCCTCATAAAATGTGATTTTTCACATACATTGAGGAAGCTTTAAAGGCTTGCTTTGTGAGGCAGCTAATAAGAATGCCAGAATTCTCATTTGGGGCCCAAGTATATAAACTAAGCCCTCCATTATTTGATCTTTTAAAAAGTACCTGAATTTGGGGGATTACTCTTTCAATAAAATATATATTTCATCAAAAGAGTTTGAACAATGAGTCAGTGATCAAAGATAAAACAAGACTTTTCTGTGGTCAAGGAGAATTTACAGAAACTAGAATTGTAGCTCTTTCAGATTCCAAGGTCAAAATGCCTTCTTGAAAAAAAAAATGTAAGATTAGGAATCTAAAGAGAGTAAGGAGATACGAGGATATAACCTAAAGACCTAATTGTCCCTATTTGTTCTAAATTTATAGAACCACTGATTAACTCACAATCTTATTAAGGTAATGTTAGATATACATATGAAAAGCCCTTTTTGAGGATTTTGCATATGGAAATTTTATATCCTGCATTTCATTCCATAAACTGTGCTATGGTAGCACATTGCTTCTCAGGAAAGCTCTGTTTGATGAGAAGAGGAATTTAATGGTTTGCTTTTCAACTGCTTTTAGACTGTGGCTGATTAATTTACTTGTTCTATCTCATGATATAATTCCTCTAATTGCTATAGTTCCAGAAAGAAAAAAAAAAGTTAGAAGGACGCTCATCCTTCCTGTTGGTAAACTGATCAAACTTTATAATTTTGATAGATAGATGTCTACCCAACCAACAGCATCTACATGTAACAGTTACTAATACCATTAACAGAAATGTTCCATTTGAGGTCTCTCGAATTAACCATATCAGCTATACAAAAACTAAACTTCTCAGAGACTGTCTAACCTTCTTCCATTATTTTATGATTTAGAGTCTTGACAGTAATTGTCTGGATTAATTAATCTTCTTTGTTAGGAGAAGCCTGGAAGTCAGCCAGTGTGCAAGTCTTACGGTTAAGGTATTGAAACTGTGTCTTCAATATGAAATTAAGATAGTGCAATTACTGGGTGAATTCATAACTCTCTCAAACTAGTTTACAAAAGCCCGGCAAAAGTGGATATAAATGCACATTCACCAATAAAGTGTTTTCTCTCCTCTGGAGCACAGTTTCTTAGAATCTGGTGGATTATTGAAGTTACAGGCACCATTAATCCACTGCCTTATCTCTAGTTGCTGGAGTCAAAGAGAATAAGTAACTTGTCCCGATTTACAAGGCCAATGCTCCTTCCTCATCCTGCAACTTGTTGCCAAACTCTAATATTCATCTCAAAGCAAACTGTTGTACGAAACCTAGGACCACATAGTCAAGGCTAGAATAACTTTAGTTCTAGTCCGCCGTTTGAAGAACTGATAGGAAGTGGTCACAGAAGTGGCAGTGTGGTCATCACAAGACGTGAGGGAAGAAGAAATTCCCTGGAAGGAGAAATTTGCCACAGGCTGCTACTCTTCTTAGTCAGGCTAACGGAAATTTTCCTGGAGAGTATACGGGAGGGGAAAGATTTCATTTGTAGAAAGATTTCCCCTGCTTTCCTTTTTCTCTATAAGACATAGAAATGTTGGCAGCTCACCCATCTGAAGAAGTGCAAGAGCCCATGAGCATTGGTCTACCAGAGACAGGATCATAAAACCCAGAGACAAAGCCTTACACGCCTTGTTGAGAAAGTCAAGACCAAACCTGCCCTCTCTGAGGTTTTCAGACTGAGAGAGCCCTCTCCATCTCTGAAAATGAAACCCCCAAGGTTCAGATTAAAATTGTGGCAGGAGTTAGGAAGAGGCTTCCTTTTTAACGAAGTATCCCAGCATTCGCTTGTGCTTCTCTACAAAGTGATTTTCTAGAAGCAACACAGGTGACGCACGTGAATAGGAATTGCTCACAAGCAGTTTAGATTCATAACTACATTGAATGACTCCAGATGTAGCCAGTTGCCATTCTATGAATGTTCCTACCCACAAGAATCACTTCAGAGAATTTAGAAGAGAGAATTAAACTTGGATCTTCCTGGAGAGTCACACACAAAGGATACAGGTCCAGCCCAGACCTTGCCATTCCCTGTGACAGTGAGTGAGCCGTGCTAGGGAAGGTAGCATCGACTCAGAGTCACACACCTTTTCTGTATATCCAGAATGAGTTTTTCTTTTTGTCTTTTTGTTTTTTCCCATGGCCCTGGATCACAAAAGCTTTACATGGTCTGCACTTTAACCACCTCAGCTGCCTGAGCCACAAGGGTGTACCCACCAGAATATGTTTTTAAACAACATTCTCTACTACTAATCAACATGTTTGCTGTTAATTCAGTAGTTATTCAATCAATCACTATTTACTTAGTGCTTTATTATTAGCACTGTATCCGACACTCGTGGAACATCTAAAACCGCATCTGCGAGTTCTCCGCCACCCTATTCCTCTTGGAGTAGCTCTCCGCTCTCCTGCCTCTCTAACCAGTGGTCCCACTTTACCAATACTCAGAACCTATTTCAGATTTGAAGAGAGCAGAGTATCCTCCAGGAGTTTCTAGTATGGTGTACGATGCATTTGTTGTTTGGTGATTACTAATGGAAACAGCCCAGAGTCACGCCTGCTGTGGAAGGTGCAGTGATAGCGTAAGGATTCAGCACCACACTCTTTTTCCCTAGCCCAAAGGAGCACCCGTGTCAGCTGGGATTGTTCCAGAACGGCAGATCAATTATGCAAGCAGAGCCTTAAGGGGGTTTTTGGGAACCCTCCTACCAAATGCTTCTCTCCTATTCTGTCTGTTGGTGTTTTTATTCATTACCTGTCACCTTATCACCAAGTCTCTTTGAAATGATGGCCACTTGATTTTTTTAAAAAAGTACGTTCAGAAAATCCTTTCCTGTCTTCTAATTCCAAAGCATCTCCTGACCATCAAATCTTGAGAATCTGCTAACTATCCAAGAATATCTCAGTGACAGTATTGAGTAAAATCTAAATTATATTCCACATTATCTGTCATTGTTGGGCTATATTATGCTATGCTATAGTAATAAATAAAGGTCAAAATAGCAGAGGTTATTATATTTATGGGTGTTTCTATATAATACCTATTACCTAAAGAGAAAGACACTGTATGATTTTTCTCACATGTAATAGAGAAATTAAACAAGCAAATGAATTAAATCAAACAAAAATATTTCGTAGAGTCAAATAGTGGTACCAGAAGGGAAGGGGGAGAAAGGTGGGCAAATTGGGTAAAAGGGATGAATTATACATTGAAGACTAGAATTAGGCTGTTGGTGATAAATGTAATGTATTATATAAATGTTGATTTATGATGATTCACACCTTAAACCTATGTAACATTATGATGCAATGTTCCCTCAATAAAATTCCTTTGAAAAATTTATATCTTGTGCCTGCAAAGTATGATGCAGGTCAGTGGGGCTTGTATCCACCTCGTGTCTTGAGGATCCAGGCTCTTGAATGCTATCATTTCAGCGCATGGCTCACAGTAGAGAAAGAGCATGGAAAAGTCTTACCTTCCTCCGACCAGAAGCCTTCGACTCTTCACTCAGTGCCCATTGGGAAGTATGAGCTACATGGTGTCCAACTACTTTCAGGGTAACTTGCGTCTTCCTGCATGCTCAGGAATGAAGAGATATGGAAAGGACTAGGTGTCTCTACCACTTTCACTGATATCCAAACTCATACCCTGTGGAGCAAATGATTTCATTACTGTCATCTTCAAATTGTTAGCAACTGACACATCTGAAGTTGACAGCAAGTCCTGCTGCTTCAGGGACAGTGAACTCACCATGAACTCACCGTAACCCCTGCCTTCAAGGTCTACAGAGGAGACAAAGGCTTTTCATCACAGCTTCCAGTAGTGGGATGCCACCTCTTTCTTAGCTGAAGATATGTCTGCTGCATAAAAATATCGAGAGTCTCAAGAGAAGGAAACTTTAATTCTCCAGAATCTCTTATAACATGGGAAATGTGTCTGGGGTGAGGAACATACTTTAATCAGAAGTTTGATAGAAATTCACAAATGCTAAGAAATCTTGTGTTAGACAATAAAGCTGAAGTGACTCCAGAGGAGGGAGGAAAAAAGCAAAGGTTAGGGTGAGCTGAAGGCCTCGCTCTCTGAAACAGACCCTCCCTAAAAATCCTTAGCCTTTGATAAAGCTGCCAACTTCAGAAACAATATGTGTAAGGGTGACTTGTAATGAGAAACAATGATGTAGCCAAGGAAGGTAGCCTTCAGAGACTGAAGCAAAAAGGAAACTTTAGAATTAAGTGCTAAGAAAAAGAAACCACAAATTGGACTCTGGGTTCTTCCAAGACCACGAAATGAGAAATTTGTTGGGTTTAACCAGAGCCTTAAAGACAGGAACCTCATAGACACAGGTTCCCATGGGAGATGACTTTAGTTGCAATGTAGGCTGGTGAAAACTTCCAGTTAGGCCGCAGGGAAGGAAGGGCAGCACCTATATAACAGTGAGCCATTAGGAGTGTCCCTTCTAGTGATGTAACAGTGTGTCCCCTGAACACCTACAGTGAAAGCACACTTACTTTCACTTCTTATGGCACTTGCCAGATTGCCTTATATTCAGTGCGGAACTTAGTTTAGCTGTTTCCATCCCACCACCATGCTTCATACACACACAGTGTAAGAATCAAGACCCAGAGCGACATGCCTGCTCCACAGGAGCAGCACAGTGCCTGGCCCCTTTGGAGAGCAGAGAAGAGAGGCTGGCTGCACAATGCTTAGCAACAGGGCAGCAGTGCAGCTTTACTAGCAGTTTCTGGCTTCAGTTCCTCAAATCTGCTGTGAGCACTTATCTTCTAGGGCTACGCTAGTGGCTACAGGAGAAAAATAATCTTGTGAATTTAAGAGCTGGTGTGCAGTAAGCCTCAGTAAACGTCGGCTGCTAGAAAAGCTACTGTCTTCTATGAACACGGAAACAACAACAAAAAAATGATACCTCAGAGGTGAATAATCATGATACCACCTCAGGAGGTCTGAGGATATGTTGCGGTTGAAGAACAAGCACCAAGAACTCAACAATTGACAAGGAGAAGGTCCGAGCCTGAACCCATCTACTTTGTCTTAATGAAAGACTCAATGCTTCTGAGAAATTTCCAGCATTCGCTAAATGATTGGAATGTAAAAAAGAAAGGGAAGGAAAAAGGTACCTCCCAAGAGACCTGAAATTACGCAAATGCCAGAGACCATCAGTGGTCCCTAGTACGTCCTTCATTCATTCCATAGTATTTGGTTTGTGCGGGACTCTAACCAACAGGACAGAGATAGCTAGATGTGGTCATGTGACAATAGTCCAGCAGTGAGATATGTGAAAATGTTGTAAAGGATTGCCTAGGAATCTTCCAGAAGCAGCACATCTTTCCCATCCCTCTTTCTTACTGACAGTAATGCAGGTGTGATGCAGCTCTGGAGACAGCATCTTGGATCAAGAAGTGTCTCGAGAGGGAAGCCCACACAGAACTCCCACGAAGAAGCAGCAGCAGGAGATGGAGAATAGACAGCACTGGAGGCTGCTGTGCTAGACAAGCAGTCACTGTTACTCCAGAGCAGAGAGAAAGGAGGTGAGGGTGAGAGTGGCAGAACCCTTAGCCATCTCAATCCAGATTTTTATGGAAAAGAGAAACAAAGCTCTTTCTTGCTGAAGCTACAATTATTCTACATCTCATTTTATATACACAGTCCAGCTTAATCCTCAGTGGTCATAACTTACTCTACCTCTGTGACCACTGATGACATTCCACTCTACCAGCCTTGGCTGCTCATTATATCTTTTTTCAATTGTTCTGGGATACTAGCATTTATTATACCATTAATCTTATTTTAACAGTCTTATCATCTCACTCCCATTTAAACGCTCTTCAAAATGAAGATTGAATGTCAGTCCTACTATTGTCCATCCTGCCAGGATATCGTAACCGTTTTCACAGATTCAATAAAAAAAATAAATGGACGCCAGGACAAAGCTTTGCCATTTTGCCTTGATCTGGCCCAAGGAACGTCTTATTCCTCCATGGGAATATACACAAAAACCTATTACTGTTTGAAAAAGGCTCCTGGCTTCCCTATATCCAGAAGAGGCATCCCAAACATGAACTCAGCATTCTCTGACTCGCCCAGCACAAATCAGTATTCCTCGTGGACGGGCAACCACTGAATACAGGGCAGGTCCTTAGAATGAGCCAGGTTGGCAGTGCCCGCCCTGCACAATCAGACCACTCCACCATCTCAGATGCCCAGTCTGGGAGATATCAAGTGCTGGCACAGTGGACCCTGTCGCAGGCCAGGCCAGAGAAGGAGAAAAGCAAGGATGTGGAAGCAGTTTCTGCCAAGTAGCACTCACTGCCCTGGTCCTCCTCTTACAATTATCTTCCATGACTGATGGGAGGTCACCTGCCAGGTCAGGCCCCCATCCCTGCTGCTGTGAGTGCTGCTGTGGGGCATTGCAGAGTTTGGCCCTGGGATTCCAACTCATCGATTATTTAGTTGGCAGGGATAGTTTTTCTAAACACCTGTGTATTCATGTTGTTTGACTCTTTTGCCAGCTTGAATGGGTATTATATAATTTGATCTTCATAGGAATGCTAAGAAAGTAGGCACGGAAGATATGGTCCTTGGTATTTCATATTGAAGACATAGAGGCCCGAGAGTTTCCAACCACACTTCTGCAGGTGAGGCTTCTGTCGTCTCGTGTTTCAAGAGATTTGAGCTACACCTGAGACTTAAGCCCAGTGTGGGGGTGTAGCAAAAGTTGGGGTTGGGGCACTGAAATACCTATGTGAGTGACTAGGGCCAAGGAAGCCTTCCCCAATTTCTCCCTCACCTGCCCCACTACCTCAGCCCTGCCGACCTCCCTGCAGGGTCCTGGAGTCTTGCCAAGCAGGGGAGAAACCTGAGCCCCCAGCAGGAGGCCATCAACCCTCACAAGACAGAGACTCAAGGACAAATTACTGGAGAATCGAATTAAATCTGTCTTACTTCAGCAATTTGATCACTTTTTCATTAAAGACCGGAAATAGATGCAATTTCTTCTCTTGTCCTTTTACTATCATACGAGTAGTGTCGCAAATCACCAAAAAGCACGGAAGTCCTCTTCTTACACAGTAAGGAGACAGGCAAATCGAAATCAGAAGTGCATATAGTGTAGGACTATAAACAAAGAGGAATCCCCAAAAAGAGCTGGACTGGAAAAATAAATCACAATTTTAATGTTCCGAAGTACAGAATCCTCCTTTAGTAATACCATGTGCTGTGTGGCAGACAAACCTGGTGGATGGACAGTTCTCAATTGACTGGGGGTTGTATAAACACAGCAGAAGGAAGAGCGCTGGTGCACAGGACATCTTGGCTGTTCTTTTCATGTGGGCATAAATGAGCAACGTGCATCAAGCTGCGTGCTCTTCACTGCTGTGATCTCAGCACTGGCGAGCCGGGAAGGTCGTGATGAAATTAACAGAGCAGGGTGACCTGTGATTGGGGTTAACCTGCCAGGGCCCAGACAGCCATAAATCAGCATCCTGGCTTCAGACAGAGGCCTGCAGGAGGAAGGCATCCACGGGGGCTTGAAGTCAGTCAAACCAAACAGCACTGCTCTATCTAGACAGTGTTTTCTTTTCTAGAAACCAGAAAGGTCTTTAGAGACAGATGGACTTTTGGTTCCTGAAAACTGTAAAACCGAGAGACAAGATGCAATCTGTACAGAGAATTGGTGTCAGTTGTGTTTATGCTTTAACTCCTTGCCAAAACTAAGCAGATTCCATTTTCTTAAGTGGTGAAGGAGGTGCTGTTTTCTTTAAAGTTTAATAATACTTTTTTTTAAACAAAATAGAAAAGTCTAAACCTTCCTTCTTTATTTTTTTCAAATTGTTCAGAGCTCATGTATGAATAGACATTTACTTAGTGTAATGTTCAAAAAGCAAATTCATTTGCTGAAGACCTACCTGGACCAGGTGCTGACTGCTTTAGCTTTTACAGCATCTCCCGGAGGTCCATTTAACCATTCTACAGGTGATGAAACTGAGGTCCACGAAAAGTAAAAATATTTCTTGACTCACATAGCTAATCAGTATTAGTACTAGAATTCAAAAGCTCAAAGGACAAACTGCAGGTTACCATCTGAGAACACTGAGGCTGCTTTACTCTAGAGTTCTCCCGTGTCCTCAGGTCAGGATGAGTAGGGATTGTACCTCGAGTAACACTGTCACCACAGTGAACTGCTCTTGAGGGTCGAATTGGTGCCACCTGTTTGACTTGCTTTCTTGAGAAGGGTCAAGAGGAAATCCTTAGGACACTGTCCTCACAGTCTCCATTCAAAATGCTGCCTGACAGTGCTGCTTCATGCATTTTTTCAAAACACCCTGGCCACCTAGATGTGTTCATACCCATTGCAGAGGTAAGGAAAGTCAGATGCAGACTGACCACATAGCTCACGTCTCACACAAAAAAGAAAACATGTGTTGGAGCGAGAAGACCCGCCAAATTCTCTTGAACTCTGAAGCCTTTGCACCTTCTACGACTTCTCATAGATCCCACCACAAATTCCCGCCACAAAGCTAGAAGAGACCTGGAGACTATGCACTTCAGGCCCCTTGATGTGCTTTTTCTAAAATGGAATTCCCAGGAGGGGGAGGGGCAGAGCCCCAAGGGGCAGATTCCCCTTCTGTGAACAGGCGACCAGAAGTACTGCTGTGAAGAGGAAAAGGGGAGCCCACGCTCTAGGTGCAGAGGGCTCAAAAGGAATATGAAGCATTTCATTTAGAAAACTACACATAGATTCAGGAAAAGAAGATTTTGAAAAAAAAAGGATTGGCCCTTTTACATGCAATATGAGCTCAGAAACACTCACCAGCGGCCAGGATACTAAATAATTAATCTAGAGCAGTCGGGTGGCAGTTTGAAATGTAGATGGCCAGATGAAGGCGTGACACTGTCATCCAGGGAGGAGATGTGACAGGAATGGTGAACCTGCTCACCTGCTGCAGGTTAAAGGTGCAGACACAAGCCAGCATGAGGCTAGCTGACACAGGGCCTCAGAACCCCGAATTCCTGCCTTGGACCTGCCGTGCGCTTTCATGTGTCTTTCCCCAAAGAGATGTGAAAAAATGATGAAGAGCCAGCTAGGCATGAGGAGGGGGCACCACACCATCTAAAGAAATGTCACCTGACAAGGCTGCAGGCAACACACTGGAGAACAC
Source organism: Solenodon paradoxus (assembly GCA_004363575.1). NCBI lineage: Eukaryota > Metazoa > Chordata > Mammalia > Eulipotyphla > Solenodontidae > Solenodon > Solenodon paradoxus. The sequence goes on from RJWH01001454.1 coordinate 288,430, forward strand.
CTTTATTTTCCTTGTTTTCCTGCTTCACAGGGAAAAAAAAAAAAACACCTTTTGTCTCTCCTCCCTCCTCTTTCTTCCCAAATTCTCTAGAGCTCTCCCTGCCAGTGGTTCCTGTGACTCAAAGACAGACAACAGCTGCAAGCAAAGGAACAAAACAGAAGATTGACAATAGAAAAGAAGCAGATGAGAGAAACTCTTTTACCTTATCACACCAGAAAATGCTGTGGCTTAGAAAACAAATAAATAAGTCTGCAGAAGACATAGAGAGTCTCTCCTCTGCCTAAGTGTTGATCAAAAATCTCTATTCTCAAAAAAAAATGATGACAGCTTGATGTTCAGATCATGGTGTGTTGCATCGTGAAGGCGTAACTATGCCTCGCGTAGCCCCGTCTGTCCGTAGTAGGTGCTGAGTATATGGCAGTCCTTTCTTCTCCAGCTGAATCCAATACACTTTCCGCTCAGGGATGATGTCCGTGAAGCCCTCCAGGCTTCGCTTTGCTTCTGTGCAAAGTGGAGATGATCCGAGCACCCGCCTAGGGGGTTAAAGGCTAGTCCCTGCAAAGCTGCTGTGAAGACTGTTGTTTTATATTATTCCAGACCAAGTATGCAGCACTGGTATGTTTTGGGAAACTGCCAATATTTCTGGGTGGCACAAGCACCAGGTTCAACGTCAGGGTGACAGAAGAGGCAGCTGATCAGGCAGGCAAGGGTTGGAAGCTAGGCCGTCTGCTGTGTGACCAGGAGCTGCTGTATCCAGAGGAGAGGTGGCAGAAGTGACAGGGAGCAAGTTGGGGAGAAGACTAAGGAGGTCTTAGCTAGTTAAAGGGGATGGAACACAGGGGGAGCATGGAGACTGTGAAAAACGCTGGTGAATGTAGCACACTAGGAGGACCCTAATTCCACCCCACTCCCCAAGCTGGGAGGGAGGTGGGAAGAGTGTGGTCAGAATCCCTGGAGCTGCCAGACCCTTTGGGGGCTGAATGAACAGAGCAGGATTTTAGCAGCCTTCAGGCTCCTCTACCTTGAGATATCATTGCCATTTGCTGCTTCTCTTTCCTAGAACTGACAGCTGTTCCCAGTTTTTCTCTGTCCCCTTCCTCCTGTACCTTTTCTTTTTCTCTGAAACTCTCTTCCTCTCTTTCTTCTCTCCTTCTGGGTACCACTCTTACCTTCTCTCCTTGGGAGTGAAGTCAAAAACAGTCTCCTCCTCCAATATTTGCATCCACCTGATGGACCACTCCACACCTCTTCTTGTCTTCCCTACTTGTCTGCATTTTTCGGGTAGCTGTAATTGGATGTGTCAATGGAGGAAGTGGAAAGGAAAGAGGAAGCTGAGAGGAACAAGGAAGATTTATTTAGTTCCAAGTGATTCCTGCTTACTGCCTTTGCACCCCTTCCCATGCCCATGACTTCGGGCATTGTCCAACTGGGACTCAGGTCTCTCTTGGAGAATCCTGGCTCCTTTCTGAATAGAATCTCATAAAACCACACAAAAGTAATCCATGGTGGAAATAAAAATAGAAGAGTCAAACACTGAAGCTCATCATTTTATGTAGTGTAAACTGCTCCATTGCAGACATTTTTCCAAATATAAAAACCTAGTTCTTTATGCCTTCAGATTCAGGAAAATAGTATTATGCAACTCTTAAGTTCACATACACTTTCTTTCCAAGAATTTGTCATTTATGCTGGTTTGTACTTCTATAGGAAGATGTTCTAGTTCACATTTTAAAGGTTTGTTGGCAAGACTTCTAAAACCCCATAATTTAATGATCCACTATTTCACTGTAAAATATACATATGGAAATTGTATCAGTTAAAAAATATTATTTTTAAGACTCTGAAAGTTAATTTGTATTTAATCTGGGAAATATTTTCAAAGGGAAAGAAACAATTCTAAAAATAATCCTAAAACTCAGCTCCTTACTATTACAGTAAAGGCTTGTAGAGGAATGGGGTTGTTTGGGGTGTGTATTTTCATTTCTAAGAGAACTGTGGATTTGCACACAGAATAACAAGCTGTTCTCTCTCCCCATCTAGTAGAGAGTGAGAAACTATAGCTATAGGCACAAACTACAGTGAGAAGGATTTATGTTCAATAGAAAGAAATTGGATCCCAACAATGAGGATTGTTAGGACACTCAGAGAGTTTGCTGATGGGCCTGAGAAGTTCCTCCCTGATAGCTTCCAAAGATCCCCTTCTTTCTGGGGAGCCTTACACTGATCATCCTCTCAAAAGAGTCAGTTTAAGAAAAAAGCAATGAGACAGTCCTCCCAGATCCCCCATCCCACCCACACACTTTTCCCTAGGACCACCACGATGTCCTCATGATCAAGTAAGTGCTCTCAGAGGCCAAAGGCCAGTTTGGCCACTTGCCAATTGTGGGATCATGGAAGAGTTAATCATTCTCTGACTCAATTTTTCAGCTACACAATAAGCATGATAATAAACTTACATCCCTCCTAGGCTTCTAGGCTTTGGTAAGAGTAAAAGTAGGTGTGAAAATATCTCTTAAGGTGGAGTCTCCTACAATTGCTGATCCTTATTAGATGATACATGAAACACACAGATGGGAGGTTATGATGCCTGACCCAAGGGATTAAAACCCTGCAGAGTTGCTAATCATGTTTTCAGGTCTTTGGGTATAAATTGGTGGGGGTTTCCACATATAAGAAATATTTTAACTTTTACAAATAAGAAATTCAAAGGCCAAAACAGCATACACACACACACACACACACACACACACACACACACACACACACACACACAGAACCCATCTTAAGAGATCAATAAATTCATGCCAATTTTCTTCAACCCACACTCTTACTAAGAAAGGCCAAAGTGTGATCAGTGACCCCCATTAGACATAACTTGACATCTGTTCATACAGAAGGTCAAAGGCCCAGAGTGTTGTTCATGCTAACGTCATCAATGATTTTCATCTAACCAACCCCACAGTTTGAATTTCCCAGTAACATTTCTTCAGAGAAAACTGACCCACCCATCATAGTCTTCACACCTGGAAAGGATGGAGCATCTTGAGCTCCAAGCTCACATAGCAAACTCTAAAGAGACAATTCTTAAAATCTAACAAGAAAAATAAAACTAATCCAGCAATCCAGAACTCACAAGTAAGAATCACCACCATCTTTCCTCTTTAATGCTTTTCGCATTTCTCCTCAAATGTCCTTTCTTTAATTGAACAAAAATTCCCACATCATAAGAAAAGATGTCTCATCTTTGACTTCCTTTGAATTTGGCTTACTAATATCAGATTCAGACAATAAACCTAAAGTTGTCAGATTTGGTAGAAGTTAGCAAGAGTTTGTTTTATAAGAATATTGTTCAAAATATAATTTTAGAGCTAAGATTGTGTCAGGAAAAGAATTCATTGGACCAGACCAGGGAAGGAAAAGAACCCAGTCTCTGAGGATGGAACCAAGGAAGAAGTTGGTCTTGGTTGCCCCTTTGACCATCACTCTCCCCACCACTGGTGTCTTCTAACCATGTGAAGCCCAGATTTCTGAGGTAACAAAGAGTCTTTTCCCATTTGTAGGAACCATGGGACAGATCTAAAGCTCCAGGTGCCATGAGCAACCCTCTTTCACCTCCTAAGCCATGGATATAGACAACCCTTGGATTCTGGAATCTGAGTTCAACCTACCATCTTCTGTCAGAGTTAATGGTCATTTCTTTATCCGTAGTTCTTTGTACACTTGTCATTAAGAATCTAAAGTAAAATGTGTTTTTGTATGAAACACAATTCAAGAAAAATGAAAATGTTTAGGGTCTGTATGTTTTATGAGTTATATATATATATATATATATAATAAATAGAGAATATTTTTCAATATCTGAAAATATTCTCAAGCCTCAAGCACTCTTCATATTTTCTTATTCACAAATGAGTTGGCTACTTCAGAACAGGGAATGTCAGGCAAAGGAAAGCAGAATCTAAAGCATCCCATATTTTGAATACATTTTTTGCACTGAAAATTAGTGACGAGGGAGGATAGACAGAAGGATTTCAGAGAGGAATAGTCTCTTGCTCAATAGATATTAAAGAATAAACAAGTGGAAGATAAAAGCACCAGAGTCCAACCCCACAGTGGGGACACAAAAGATGGATCCATGGTTGGTTTCTAGTTACCAGGAAAGTGGAAGAGATAGAGGAAACCTGTCATTTAGATGGGGACTTAGGAGCATCTCAAGGAGTGTGACAGCACAGTAAAGGTGGATTGTCAAGATGCTTTCTAGATAGGATTTCCTTCTCTACTAACTACTTATATAAATATGAAAAAGAAACCACCTTGGGGCCCCTTTCTTGAAGATGTGTATGGTAAGAAGACAGATCTGTGTCTGTCTAGACTTCCAAAGAAATTGGGGCAATAGCTGCATGTACATGGGTTTAGACATCACATCCTTGGGGTCAGTCCCTATCTGGAGCCAATCTTGGATTGTTATCAGATTTCTGGGTCCCAATCTGCCAGGGTCAGACTCTGCTGGAGGACCAGTTACTGAGGGAATTTGATTGTGTGTGATCAAAGGATCCAACAACCTAAACTAAGAAATCACTATATCAAGGACTGCACTCTTAAAGCCTGTGGATTTAATGCTGCTTATCTTTGTTTTTAAGGAAAATTACCCCAGGTGCATGGAGTATGCTACTTGAATGTGAGAAGAGGACCCGTTTGATTTACAAATAGACAATTGACTTAACACTCACTTCTCTCTCCGCTTAGAACATATTCCTTGACTTTTCCCCAAACCTGTATTCCTTTGCAGAAGTGTTTAACAGTAGCAAAAAATAAAATCATTGAAAATCTTGAAATGTGAAAAAGGTAATAGGCTATACTATGACTAGTTCCATAGTCAGAACCCAATGATCAGGATTCAACAACATCCCCAGCCATGTCTAGCTCTGTGATCAACAAGTTACTTCACCTCTCGGAACTCTAGCTCCCCTGCTCATAGCACAGCAATTCTCAAATACTGCCTGCTCCCACAAGATTTGGTGATGGTACTTCCATGAGGTCACTTGACATGTAAGTCCAGGGCAGGGACACAACCCTGCTCCATACAAAGTGTTCAATGGTTGTTCATTGCTAAATCGTCTGGTAAAATCACATCACTAATTACAGAAATCGTGGGTTGACACAACTAAAAAGTGTGCACCAACCTGTAAAAGAGACAGCAATATCCCATCAATGCTTTGAGACCACGCCCTCCACATTTCCCCAGGAACATGTTTGCCATGGAAGAACCTGGGGCTGGTCTCCTGAGAACAGCTCTTGGGATCTCAAAAGCCAAGAACAGAGCTACCAGAAGGTAGAGCAGCTGTGGCTTCAAAGTGGGGGATGAGTCCCTTGTTCTCAAATCACAGTCTGTTTTCTGCTTGGAATGCCTTAACAAGAGATTAAAATTCTCAGGCCACAGTTGGAGGAAAGGATTAGAGTGCCACTGCTCCACTCCTGACTGTTTGCACAGTGAGGACAGGGACCCCATTGATTTCATCACTGCTTTCGTGTGCCCACACAGAGCTTGCACATGGGGGTGTTCTTTGAGTGTTGATAATGCATGAAGGCACAAAAGAATGACACTTGTCATCCTTGTAAGCATCAAGGCACTCAGGGAAGGAGCTGGCAAAATGGGGTGAAACTGAATGCAGGGAGCTTAATGTTGCAACTGTCCCAAAGGAGACCCCATCTGAACTGCCCAGGTACAGCCCCTACTGCTGAAATCTCTCACCCCCTGCCCTCAGTTCAGCCCACACTGAGCGTTCTTGTACTCCTGCTCCAGAAACAGTTTACCACCCATTTGTACCCTCCCTGAGGCCTACTCAGCTCTGGATACACAGCACAGTGGGGGCAGATAAAATGCTGGACTGGAAAGCTGGAAAACTTGAACAAGGCAGAGCAGAAGTACTTTCTGGATTGTAGTTAAGCAAAGTTTCTAAACACAGTAACACACTGTTAGGGAGGTACTCCCCCTCTGCCTGGAATCCTCCCTTCTTCCTCTACTCCCTATTTCATTCTTAATCTCATCACCAGCAACCTCCTGGAAATTTCCCCATAGCCACACCCCCCCCTCCTCCTCCTCCTCCCCCCTTCCCTCTCTCTCATTCCCTCCCTCCTCTCCCCTTCCTATCAATCCTGTCTATTTTTCTTTTCAAATGTGTCTCCCTGCCCGCGCTCACCTCCTTCTACCCTTCCCCTTCCTACTCTGTTTACCAAAATGAATACCAAGTGTTCTTCCTGAAATAAAATCTTAGATCCTTAGGAACTTCTTAACAGCCCCCAAGGGCTGCCTTTCTAAGCCAGGGCTCCCACTTTCCCAGCAACACCAAATGACCAACCTCAGATCACTCCCCACTGCCAGAGACCCTACTAAGCTCTTTCCATATAATTTCCCATTGAAGCCTCCCAACATGACTGGAAGCACTGCCGTCTCTATTTTACAAGTGTGAAGCCAAGACTTGAAGGGATCTATCATTTCTAGACATTTAGAAAGTAGCCAAGCCAAAATCCTCAGCCAGATGTGCCCAGTCCCAAAGGCACTGCCCTCTCCTGCCTCCCAGAATCATTCACAGTATCTGGACAACCAGCATCACTTAGAAGATGTAAGTTCTCCCAACTTCCAAGGACCAGTCGCAAGGGATTTTTCACTCCCTTCCAGGTGTCCCCATAACTTCAGCATGCATCACTCAGTAGCTTAGCTGCCTCCAACCTCCCCACAAGATGGGATTCCTTGAAGCAAAGATCCTCAAAGCTGAGCATGGAGCTGGCACTCAGGGAGATTTAATTGAGTCAAGTAACGGTCAAATGGGGTGAATGAATGAATAGACAATGAAAATCATGGATGCACTTGGCCACATCCCTCTGTCTCTTCCACAATAAAACTCAATTTATTTGCTTGGCCATGTTAGAAATTTTAGAAACGAGTTTACTGGTTACAGACTACTTTCAGAAGAAGGTTCAGTCTTCCTTACAGTGAAAGTGCTTGTGTGGCTTTGTTACTGCGGGGTTTTTTTTTGTTTACTACGGAATGTCACCATGAATTTTAAGTAGACAGGCTTGATCTCCATTCATAACTTCTCCAGTTTAGGAAAAATCATGATCACAAGCAGGGACAGTCACCCCTGCCAACTGCCAGAGCCCAACAGCAGCCGTGGCTTTGGCACCCTTGGATGCAATTTTCTCTCACCGGTGATCTCGCCACAGGCTGCCTGTGCTGTGGGTCCCAATGACGACAGGGCGAAGGATGAAGCCAGGGCTCACCCTTCCGGGGAGGGGGGTACATTGAGATTCCTGGGCATTGTACCAACTCAGCCATATGTCACCCCAGAAAGTAACTGCTTTTTCCATCTATGATGATAACTAATGTTGCAAAGCCTGTTTTGCCTGGATCTTTAACAGGACCTATGTAAAATATGCTGTGAGCTTTCACTCCAGATTTCTTTCTTAGGATGAATGGCTCGGCACACACACGGGAACAAGTTCTTATTCTGTTCATCAGGAGTGATAATTATTCCACAGGCTAATTCCCTGCGCGTTAGTTCTATGGGGTGAAGTTCTGGCTCATGAACAGGAGCTGATGGAAACCGGGATCCTAATGGCCAAATACATCCTAATGTTCTCCTTTCAATTCTTTCATTTTTTCTGTCTTTACCTTTTAGAAAATGTTAATGTATTCCTGATGAATTCAGTGTGAAAAAAAATATGTTTATCAGCTTGGGTTTAAATTTTTTATTCATAATAAGAATATAGCGGCACTGCCAAAGCATTCCAAAGTCAATCCCAGAATCCCTGCCTGCTCTTCAGGGGACCGCCAGCAAGATGACCGCTCAGAAGACTTACAAGTAAGGAACTCCAATGCCAAAACGACAAGCAAGCACATTGTAATCAGGTGTGGGCGTTTGTTCCTGCCGGGCGCAGGGTTGAGGGAACCGAGCTCTAGTGTCAGATAACCCTGCAAGATGTCATTTGGTAGCTACAGAATCTGTGCCTTTAGCCAGGGCCAAATGGATGATAAGTTTGTCACTGGTAACAGGTGCTAGTTCTTTGGAGCAGACCCGGATTTCTCTTGTGAAATCAGGCTCCTGAATGTCTTCAATACATTTCCTCATCTCTGAAATGGAAGGTTGGGGATAGAGCTCTGTGGCCTTCCTCACTCAGCCTCTCATCCCACTGGACATGAATTTCCTTGAGGCCACTTTCCTCACTCAGTTTCCTCAAGGCTTCCCCTCCCACCCACTTGTATGGAAATGTCCCCACATCCCCCCAGCACAGACGGCACTGTATTTTACAGAACTGTTCCCTGCCACCCTGCCCAGTAAAAACCGCAGCTTCACGGGCTACACCCGAGCACCACAATTGGATTCTTCAGTTTGTTGTGAAAAGAATTCCAGCATGACACAGCTGCTCTCGCACAAAGAAGCACTAAAGCCCTAGAGAGAAAGGAGGAAAGAATGCCTCTGAAGGGGAAGCAGGCCAGAGAGAGAGAGAGAGGTGGGATGAGACCCAGAGCTCCTCTCCACTGTAAACAGACGTTGGGGGCTCTCTGGCCCTGGAAGCAGGTCCTGGCCACAGGGGCGCCTGCTGTGCCCCCGGGGGCGTCTGGAACAAATAGTGCCTCTCTGCTCTGTGGTCAGGTCAGGGACAGCCAGTCCTCCCGTTGTTTGATTTCTAAACTTGCCTCCACCTTCCCAAAGCCTCTGGGAGCTCAAGGCCTGCAGATTCACACAACATTTAATTAACTACACATTAAAGTTTCCATCTTTCAAAGAAGGGAATTAGGGACAGAGCACTTTCTGAAGCATTCGCTAATGAAAAAATAAATTCCAAAGCCTCCCGAGTTCAGGGTGGTCCTCACCATGCTAGGTGATTGCCTGCCTGAATCCTTGTTATTGAACCAGCTCCTTCATATACGGAAGTGTTCAGGGTCCCCTTCCAAGTCACTGCTTTCCATTTTTTTCAATTGAGGTAATGTTGACATTACATTAGTTTCAGGTGTATAACATAAATATTTCATATTTGCATACTTTTAGAAATGATTGCCACCGTAAGTCTAGTTAGCATCCCTAACCTGACATTGTTACAAAAAATTTGGGGTGAGCATTGTTAACCTTCAGAGATCCAGTCTTGGTTTTACCACACCTCAAAGTGCTTTGAATTATCCTCAAGAGTTTTCAGGAGATACTTAAAGATGTTTCCAATGAGACAGAATTGTGAATGATTTCTTATTAAAATGAAAGTTCTATTTATAACCCTGTTAAGAGAGACATGAGTAATATGATTAAATACCATCGATGCTGTCTATGGAATGGGTCTAAGCTACTGTCACCCCCTGGGGGTGACAGAGGTGCATGGGCCATAATCAAGAAGGGCTAGAGCACAGTCAGCTTAACTTAAGGGAGCACAGATGGAGACAGAAACAAAATGAGACAGAACAGAAGATACCAGTGCAGCCCACCTCACTAGAAAGCTGAATTCTCCATGACACTAAAATTACCTGCTGGTGGAGGTAAAAAACATGAGAACTGGTAAAGCATTGTTCAGCAGTCAGTAGTTGTGTGTCCTATCTCTACCATTTACCCACTCCAACTTTCTGTTTTCATCCTTCTCGTCTGAAGAGCATGGAACCTACTTACATATTTGCCAAGGTTAACCACGGGCCTCTCTAAGAGACCTATTATTGCATCACTCTAAAAAGCAACGGTCTTGCAATGCTTTGTTACCTATCTGTGCATGTCATACCTCCCAACATTGTCATGTTTCTAAGAAAAAGGAGTGCATCTTAATTAATTCTGTATTATGCAGTATCTGTATTGATTTAGTCATGCTCATATGTCATTTTTATTATATGCCAGGCTCTGTGCTAGCATCAGGAAACAGACACTGGCCCTGCCCTTCTGGGGGAGGTAAAATAATAATTTAACAGTCAAATAAACTAATCATGAATTATAATAAGCATTAGGGGAAATATCAAGGGTTTAATATAAGGAAGAATGGAGAAGAATCCAACTTCAAATCAGATTTTTAAGAAAAACTGTGTGGAAGAGCTGGTCAAAGCGAGTGGTCGAAGGAAGAGACAGAGTTAGTTATGCATCAAGCCAGAGGAAGGTGTTCCTGGGGAAGATTTCTTCACACAGCAGACACACAATCAGCATTTCTTGATGTGTTGGTAAGAGATCATAAAGTAGTTCTAATAAAGGCAAATAAGTAAAAACAAAATCTTGTCAAAAAATATCTGGACACATAGACAGAGCAGTCACTAAGTGAATTCTTTACTTTCCGGGATGTTGATCCTGGTGTAAACCATGGGTTCTGTTTCCCTGGTGAGATTACAAAAGACAAGGAAATACACTCCAGGTTCTGGCTGTTACCCTCAACATTTTCCATTTCATCTCCTTTCAGATCTCTGTTCAGTGGTCAACATGGTAATTGAAATACTAGAAGAGTCCAGGTTTTCATCAATAATTCTTTTAAATTCATCGTTTCTTTCTGGTCTTTGGATTTTCTCACCAGTGAGTCATCGTGGGAGAAATATGTCTCAATGTATTACAATTTTCCCTTAAAAGTTGCCCATGTCATGTCCCCTAACACAAGAGTAGCACAAGAATTCAGCTCAAGGATAACATGATCATCACAACCCATGGCTCTGCGACTGACTTTGAGTTATTTCAATGTCTGTCATGGCACAGAAGAGGAAGCGGAACAATGACTGCTGGGCCCCTCGCCCTCTCAGTGCCAGTCACAATGCCATAGTCCCTGACTTTTTCTCTCTGCTGCTGGCTGTAGGGCTGGAACTCTACTAACCTTCTTCTCTTGCTCCCTTTGAAAGGGGAAATAGGTGGAAGCTGAGAGGTAATTAATAGCTAGTGTCAAAATATCTAGGTAGGTTTTCAGGACTGGATGGATCCTAACTGAGGCATTCACCCAGGAGATGCGTACTTCTCTTATTATCAAATCAATAATCATGGTCCATGTGCCCAGGAAATTGTAATGTGTGCCTAGCAGTGGAGGAGGGAAGGCAGACACAGAAACATCTGTGGCTGCATGACCTGATGTGCACAGGCAACATCTGGCTGCAAGATGTGCTATCCACCACTTCAAATCATTTGCTGCTGTTGCTCTCCTTCCTCCCACTTCTTACTCTGTCGTTCACCAATGTGTGAGCCCAGTTCTGCATTACTCTGTCTGGGCTACATACACGGTTATAAGCTTCATCTCTGCTCTCAAGATTCCTGTCTAGTAGGGATACATGAGCAGATGACAACATGACAGGGACGGTGCGATCACTACTGTGATCAGAAGGGCATTGGGTAAAAGGTATGAAAGGAGGCTTAATGTGTTCACTGCCCAACCAAGGAGTGCTAATGGAAGTCTTCTCAAAGGAGTCAAATTCAAGGTCAACTTTTGAGCTAGTAAAGAGATAAGATTGACAGGAAACAACTGTAAAGTTTAGGAGATGCTACACCAATAGACACAGTACTGAAATTAGAGTCCTTGCAGGTTCCCATGCAGGTCTGTGGTTGGGTGCAATGGATTGTGATGACAGCATCAAAGTCATAGAAAAATTTTCCTTCACCTCAACCCAGAGAGTCTATTCCAATGCATTTGCATTATGGCACCAGAATTCATTTGTTTGCTTTGGTTCTATGATAAATATGCAGTACATACCAAATTATTTTTCTTATAACATCTCTTTGAGAGTCGGGGAATTACGCCACCCCACGAAAACTATTAGCAGGCATCAGTCAGTCCAATGAGTGCCTAGCCTTTAGGTCATTGAGACCCAGGAATGGAATAGTACAATTGAACCCCAACTGGTTGACCAAATGCTTTCTGCTGCAAAATTTTGATGGATGATGCTTCTTTAGCCTGGACAGAGATTTAATTTGTGCTGCAGTGGAACACTTTCAATTGTCAACGACAAAAGGCGATATTTCCAATATTCCTTGAGAATAAGCTTCAAAGGTTTCAGCTCTTTTTTTAAAAGCTATTCAGCTTTATTTTGACGTGGCAGAAAAGTTTTGCATGCATCCTCGCATCCACTGTTGTGACAGCTGCATTTAATGAGTGCAAAATGATCAGAAAAACATCCTCTACTGTGAGTTGCCAGTTGGTGACAGGGGAGAGGTGATGCTGTAATCGGAGCAGTGAAGTCATGCACACATCTGCAGAGGCAGAATTCCTGCCCATCTGGTCTATACCAGGCAGCTCAATGCATGGTTGTGAAGTCCAATAAGACCCTCTGACCCCTCCCACAGATCTCCACTTCAAGGTAGCTAAGTCTTCAAATAGCCAAATAAGACCTGCAGATCCCATCCCCACAAAACCTTCTTCAACCTTGTTGAGCCTTCAAATAGCCAGATTAGATTGGCAGGTCCCATCCCAAAGACCCTTTCTTCATAGCAGGGTGAAGACTCAACCAGACAACCTCAGGCTGTTGCAGTTTGAGGTTCATCCATAGTCAGTTTTTTTCTAATTCTTCTGCATACCTGCCTTAATGACAGGAGATCTCTCTAGCTCATCTAACATTTTATAGTTAACAAATTCATGAAATTTTTAAAAAGATAAAGTGTAATACTGGTAATTCAAATGTAAAGACCCAAGTCAGAAAAAGAAGGTCTTCCTTTAAATATAGTCATGATAGTTTAAATTATTATTCAGCAAATATTCACTCCTTTCCCTCCCTGACACACACACACACACACTCTTCCATGGGAAGGCTTCACTTTCTTCTCCAAATGATGTTGAGCTTAACTTTGTAACTTCCCTTGTCAATGAAAGGTGGCCAGACATGACCTTGTGCCAATATGGACCCAACTTAATTGATCTTAACCTCTCCTCTGAGAGCTTCCACTTCCACCTTGACAAGATCATGAGCCAGAAAGTTCTGTGCCCTCCTATGACCCTTGCAGAATGAGCCAAGTGTGAAACAGACCTGAACAAAACCTGCACCATGAAGTAGAGTTGTCCTAGGCACCTGCAGAATATATGGAGGGTAGGAAGTGCCTTCTCTTAATCCCACAAAATCAGCCAAGCCTCAGTTGACCTGCAGTCCAGGAAGTGGAGTTTAAATGGTTCATTTAAGTCATTGAGATTCAGAGCTGTCTGTTATTTAGTATCACTGTGTTGTTTCATAAGATGTGGAGAGAGCTATCCAACAATGTGTGCCTGATTATGTGAAAGAGAAAATATTCCAGCTGTGCTAGATGCCTACAGCACCATTGACATGGTGTAAGGAAAGCAGATGGGGCAAGTACTCTAGTCGATTCTCTGTACACAAGGCAAGATGAATAATAAAACTATACTGAACTATGTTTTTCACCTTTCTATTCCATGTTGGGGTCATGGGTAGCCCTTAACGGAGGTGCAACTTCAGAAACAGTTTCCAAAGAAGTTCCTTAGTCCAACTCTCTGTTGGTACTCTCTCACACCCTTCAGGGGAAAACTAAAGGTATCTAATTGTTTCTGTACTTTGTTATGGAGTCTGTTTCATGGCCATGCGGCTTGAATTCCAATCCTCTCTCTTCTATCATGGAAAGACAGCAAAAATAAACGGTCACATTGAACCGTTATGACAATTTACTCTTGAGGGGAGAATCCTGTGGGTGTCTAAAAGCTTTACTCTAAGTTATATTTGCTTAATTTATGCTTCTACTGACAAATAATTAGGGCAGCAATTAATTTTAAAATGCAAATGTGCAATGGGTCTCACTGTTTTGTTTTGCTTTGTTTTAAATATCTTTTGTCCTCAGTTCTACTTGTGTTAGAGTCTTAATGGATTTAGGTTAGCAAAGGAAAGAAATTATTTTTTCTAATGCTTTATTTACTTGATTGAATCGGACTTTTTATCAAATATTGACTACAAATGTTTGTTCAAGATCACATGCTGTAGAAATTAATAGAAATAAAAACCTGTAATGCAGAACCATCATTTTTATGTGTCTTGCGGATAATCTATCTGAATGATGAATTAGTGACAGGCAGAAGATGTTTATAGTAATGTGTCTGTCTTTATGAACCAAGCATTATTTTCTATTCCAAGGAAAAATTCCCTATTATCTCTGAAAATGTACAAAGCTATTCTTTGGAAAGAAAAAAATCTTAACTATGAAACAAGAAAAATTGAATTTTATTTCATTTGTACCCTCTAGTGTTGGGACAATTGCAAGTATAACTAAAAGTCCACTAAAATTTCTTTTCACTTAATCTTTCATTCAGCATCTACTGACTTCTGGTACATTCTAATGCTCTGCTTCGTGCTGAATTCACTAGTACCTACTCTCAGGGTCACAGGGTATGGGAAAGTCAGACAAGAATATCCTCCAAATATTTTTGTCATTGCACTACCTGGCATCATTTTCTATGTGTGTTTATTATCTTTCTCTTCAACTAGAAGATGATCCTCATGAGAACAGGGATTGTGCCTATATTCTCAACACACTGGAAGGGTCTGCCATAGGACAGGTGCTCAGTAAACATCTGTGGTTATTGAAAGGAAAAAGGTGATCCATAAAAGACATGAATAGAATGAAATGGGAGCCCAAAAGATATTTCTCAACATAGGATGTAATAGAAGGTAGAATGATCAGAAAAGCATCAATGAGGACATGAAGATGGAAGAAGGATTTCCCAGGAGACAAGCAGGAGCTACCCAAAGAACAAAGTTAGGATCAAATTGAAGATGTAAGTTATGGGGAAGTAAGAGATCTGGTTAGGCTTGGGGATGCCAAGACATTTCACTGCAGCAGGGGAACCCTCTGGCTCCACTAACTGGTAGGAAAACCCAAGTAGGGTTTCTCTTACACCCAGGTTTAGAAGCTTCATCTTTCTCCATAATCTGTGTTGACTACTGATTGACTGAAACATGTAAATGCCAAATTAGTCATTAGTGAGAACACTGAAGAAAAACACTTGTCTGCTTTGGGCAGAAAACTGAAGTCTTTCTATCAAACCTAGAATGCTTTTCCACTAATATGTGACTTGGCTTGAGGGTACAGCTAAGACAGTAGTATCTGACACATTAAGAGTACATGATGAGCCCTGATAAGTAGTGGTTAGATCAGTTGCCTCCAAAAGAGCACAAACCAAATACCTCAAATACTTGATTGAGTCTCAGGTCCAGGGTGGTCATGGGAAACAACCAGTGTGAATGAACAACTAAATGAAAATTTAAAAAGTAATGCTTCTTCCTCTCTCTTCCTGCCTGCATACTCATCTTCAATCCTGCACCTTTCCTTAGAGAGAGAGAGAGAGAGAGAGAGAGAGAGAGAGAGAGAGAGAGAGTGAGAACATGATGATTAACCACACATGTCAGATGTAGCTAGGTTTTTCCTTCTAAAATCTAAATATTTACAGGTAAACTAGAATTTTGGTCTGATTTACCTGAGTAATCCCACTAACTCCACTTGTTTTTCCTTTTTACAAACACACAAAGTAAATAAAAAATAAATACCTTTAAGATTGAACATTCTTACAAAGTCTTTTTTAAGACAATATCAAAGCTATTTACCTCTTTTTTTACCCAGATAATAAAATATTTCATACACTAAGAATTAATGAAAGACCATCTCACAGTGTGGTTTTGGGTATTGCTTTTCTTTTGTTTCATGAACTTTTCTGTTTCATTAGAAGAAAAAGAAACATTGAATGGAGCACATATGCAGATACAATCATTTGCCTTCTGCCTGCCATAGGTTGAGGTCATCAGTAAGTGGTAGCAGGCCACTTCTAACCTCATTGTGAATTCCTCTCATGAACACAGACTTCAGCCCAGGGATGACAAGGATTTCTGGACTTGAAAAAAAAAAAAAAAAAAAGAGGAGGAATCACTATAAATATTTCATTGTCTAGTCAACCCAATTTGCGAAGCCCGATGATCTCGTTCAGCCTCTAGAGATTGCTACAGGAAGCCTCCCCAGATGTTCCCCTCACAGCCAAACTTACCACTGCATGTCAGGGAGGTGGCCCCGCAGCTGCATTCTGGAAGACCAGCTGTCAGGGAAGAGAAAGAAAGAGAGAGGGTTGTATTCCATATGGGAACAGCCTGGACGAGCCTGGACATCACTTACCACCCCTGCCAGGCCACTTAACCACTTCCTGAACTGGGTTAATTGACCAGTGATTGACCGAGCCATATTCTGCTCAGGTTCATACCCAGTCCCAAGCTGCGATGGTCAGGGAACATGTGGATGCTGTTCCTGAAGCAGCAGGGAGCTAATTACCCTCACTTCCCTATGTCAACAGAAATCCTGAAAGGAAGATGCTGATTGAACAAATATTGGGCAAGAGTATGACAAGGGCTTCTGAGGAGCTTTGTGTGGGCCTAGACACTCCCCTTCTTTCCGCACTACCTGTCCCATGGTTTCCATGAATGATAGGGTTCCATTCACTTGTGTTATTTGCTGTTAGTATAACTTTAGAATTCATGTTATTTATAATTCTTCAGATACTGACACTTGTTCTTCCCACTAAGGATAACAGCTATATGTTCTTTGTTTGTTCTCCAGTTTCGTTTTTAAGAGGAAGGATGGGAGAGGAGAAAGAAGCATTGAAAAGAAGGTAGGAAGGAAGGAAAAAAGGAGAGAGGGAGGAGGGAAGAAGGAAGGAAGGAAGGAAGGAGGGAAGAAGGAAGGAAGGGAGGGAGGGAGGGAAGAAGGAAGGAAGGAAGGAAGAAAGGAGAGAGGGAGGAGGGAAGAAGGAAGGAAGGAAGGGAGGAGGGAAGAAGGAAGGAAGGAAGGGAGGGAGGGAGGGAGGGAGGGGGGAAGGAAAGGAGAGGAAGCACTTTCATTGATTGATTGATTAACTGATTTTGATTGTTTCCTCCAACACAGGTAAGGAATGTCACTGGGATAGGCATGGTCTTCAGCCCATCTGCTGGTTTAGCACCTGAGCCACCAGGACACTCCCACATCTATATTTTAATTTGTCTTTCTACCAGTTTTAACCCCATGAATCCCTTGGATGTGATCACAGTGACTGTCACCAGAAAAGAGCTTGAATCTAATGAAATAAGACTGAACTTAGACCCTTATGAGAGATGATACTGCCACAAATAACCCTTGGGCATCAGATCAGCCAAACTGAGAGTTTGAAAGAGTTGCTCCAGAAGAACTTCTGTTTGGGGTTTTTGAAGCCACAAAGTGAAGAATTTGAAGGTAAATTTAATATTATATAAAGTAAGGGGGACAATAAGGTGATGACAAAAATGTCTTGCTTATAGCTCCTTGGTGGTCTCAGAAGGCCTTGAAGGGCAGAAAATCTGAGTTTACACAGGAGATTAGAAAAGATCAAACATCAATCCTCAGGGGATCCAGATGGTTCCTCTTTGCTTGACAATTTCAGAAAAAATAAGAATTTGGGACCATCTGGCATATTGATTTCATTTTTTTAGTTGAAGAGTTGAGGAAGTTTTAGTGCTGTAGGTAATGACAAGTCATTTACTACATACTGACCAAGGGCACCCAGTTCTGTTTAACATATCTACTAAGGATCAAGTTTCACTAAAAATAGAATCAAAATGTGAATGAAATATAAATCATTTATAAGAAACTAGATTTCTATGTGTGCCTCTCCTAAGAAAATCTATGTAGTTTCCAAAACTGTGACTTACCAAAACCAGAATTTTATAATACAGGTACAAAAACTGAACTGTTTTGCCCATAAAATAATAGTTTTATTTATTTTCCATTAATGAGGGAGAAATAGTTTGATCCCCAAAAAATAATAACCTGTCCTCAAAATATAAAGTTCAAATAAGATCCAATTATCAATTACCTAATTTAAAAATGATCAAATAAAAGTTTTGGATTTTTTTTCATCTCGCTTTCATGGTTCTTCAACAGAAAGCTGTATGTAAATTTATACATGTCATTTTCAGTGACATCACTGTGATATGTAACTAATAACAGTGCATTATGGCAGTATTTAGGAAATAACTGTAGCAAGATAACATTTCCTGGTCCATTTTGTAATCCTCTTCTTGTATTTTGCTCTCATCTCTGCCTATTCACAGCCTTTCTTAAAAACAGCATGGGATCACAAATATGAGAGAGAACATATTTCTCATACTTTGTGCAATTTTTCTTCATCTTTTTCCTTCCTTTATAATTTAAAATTTTAGGCAGTTGTCTCTGAATGGAACCAATTATATCAATAAACAAAACACTGATAAAATGGACTTATATTAAAATATGGTTTAACCTCAAAACTAAAACTCATTCTACTTTGCTTAATTGTTTGACTTTCTTTTTTCATTTTTTGGCATACACTCAAGATGTGAATCTAAGTTGCATACTCAGAAAATATCCAAGATAAGGAGGTGGTATTGGCACTCAGAGGCCTGTCATTTCAATTGCTACTGTTTTAATATTGTCTCACTGATGAGTTGCATTGTTAAGCATTTTAAGGAAAAAATTTTCAGAATTATTTCTGAGGGACCACAGAGAAGCTAACTTACAGATATAAAAAGGGAGTAAAAATAGGAAATGTTGAGAAATTTTATAAAAAGAAAACTGATTGATCATAAAGAATGGAATAATTTCCTCTTAAACAAATCTCAGAATGACAAGCGTTAGAATAATTAATGTGTTTTAAAATTAATATACCACAACATATGCTGAAAAAAAATCCTTATCCAGTTTCACTGAAGAATGAAGGCATTGTCAGAGTTGAAGCTTGGAAAGATAGATTTCAAAGATCTTGGAATCCAGGAACTATATACACAGAAACAGAAACACACCACATTAACAAAACGAAAGGCAAAAATTCATAATCTTCTCAAATGATGTAGAAAAAACATTTTAAACTCAATACCACTTCATGATTAAAAAATTAATCAAATTATTAATGGAAGGAAACTATTTCAACAGAAAAAAGACCATTCATAACAAGTCCACAACAAAATTTATACTCAATTGTTAAAAACTGAAAGCTTTTCCTCTAAGATCATTAAGAAGAGAAGTATGCCCAGTCTTAGCACTTCTGTTAAACATTGTCCTGAAAGTCCTAGCCAGAGCAATAAGGCATGAAAAAGAAGTTAAAAGCATATAAATTAAAAATGAAGAAGTAAAATGATCTTTGTTCACAGATGATATACTCTAAAATGTCAAAAATTCTAAATATTCCACCTAAAAAAACTGTTAGAACTAATAAATTTAGCAAAATTGGAAAATAGAAAACCAACACCTGAAAGTCAATTGTGTTTCTGTACACTAACAATAATCCAAAAAAAAATAAAGAAGACAATTCTATTTACAATAGCATAAAAAGAAGAAATCTAACAAAGGAGGTGGAAGTTTGCACATTGAAAACTATAAAATATTGCTGAAAGAAATTAAGAAAGACATAAATAAATTGAAAAATATACCATGTTCATTAATAGGAAGACAACATCATTAAGAAGTCAATACTGTCCAAAGAAATTCAAGGTTTCAACCCAATTCCTACCAAATCCCTGGGATTTTGTTGGCAGAAATAGAAAATTATCCCAAAATTTATATGAAATTTCAATGGCTCACAAGCAAAGACATTTTAAAAAATAAGAAAAGCATTGGCATACTTACATTTTCTGATTTTAAAACATTTCAAATCTACAGTAATTAAAATAATGCAGTAATGGCAAAAAGAAAGATATATAGACCAATGGACTAGAATAGAGAAACCAGAAATAAAGTTTCACATATATAATAAAATTATCTTCAATAACAGTGCAAAGACCAATCTATAGGGAACACTTTCTTCAACAAATCAGAGAAAAAAAACTTAATATTCACAAGCCAAATGAAGTTAAGCCTTTCTATTACAACATATCCAAAGTTAACTCAAAATATGTTAAAGACCTAGCTTTAAGACAGAAAACTACACTCATAAAAAAGAAAGGGAGAAGGTTTTTGATATCAGATCTGGCAATGATTTCTCGAATATGAGATTAAAACCACAGACAACAAAAACAAAAATAGACAAATAGGACTGCATCAAACTTTAAAACTTCTGTGCATCAAAAGAAAGTTGAAAAAGTTACAAGACACCCTGCAGAATGGGGAACATACTTGCAACTCTTATATCTGACAAGGAATTAATATCCAGAATAAATAAATTCTAAAACTCAATAACAAATAAGCAATATAGAAATGGGCAAGGAACTTGAATATACATATGTACCAAGATGATATGCAAATTTTCAACAAGTATATGAAAAGAAACTCAGCATCACCAATCATCAGAGAAATACAAATCAAAACTACAGAGATAGTAGCTCAATGCATTAGGATGGTTTCTGTGCGGGAAAAGAAAAACAGAATAGAATCAGTGTTAAGTGCAGAAATCAGAACCCTTGTGTATATTGGTAGGACTGCAAGGTAGTGCAACCACTGTAGAAAACAGTAAAAAGATGTCTCAGAAAAGTAAAACTGTAATGAGATATTGTCTCCCACCCATTAGGTTAACTACTATCCAAAAGCCGAAATAAGTGTTAGTGAAGAAATGCTTGTATTCTCTCAGTTGGAAGGTAAAATGGTGCAGCTATCATAGAAAACAGTTTGGAAGTTTCTCAAGAAATCAAAAATAGTGACCATATGGTTCATCATTCTCAGTTTTGAGCATACACTCAAAAGAATCTAAAACAAGCTCTCAGTGAGATATATGCACAGCCATGTTCATAGCAGTACTATTTACAGTAGCACAAAAGTGAAGTCAATCCACTGTCCATCAAAATATGAATGTCTAAAGAAAATGTGGTATGTCCATATCATGGAATATTATTCAGCTTTAAAAAGGGTAGGGGTAGGGTCAGGAGGGGAAACTAAAAGAATTTGAATCAGATGGAAAAGAGGAAAAAATTGTGCCCAGAGTTTTGTTGTTGTTGTTTTTGTTTTGTTTTGTTTTTAATAATGGAATCAAGTCATAGGAGGAAGCAAGACCTCCCAATAGAGATTCACAAGGTTCCAAGAGCATTGGATGCGGAAACTGTTAAAAGTAATACAAGGATCTTTCTTACCCAATAGTCGCAGTTTTCACTTGAATAAATCAATAATATGATGCACAGAAGCTAAACCAGACTTCTGCATCACTCCCAGTATGGAAGAAAAGAAAAATAAGCTGAGTATGAATTTATATTTTTTTGGTTTATTTTGTTTTGTTTTGTTTTTATCTCAGACCTAAGCAGGCAATGGGAAAGGAATGATTGGTACCAGTCCCAAACAACCCTAAATAAAATATGTCATCATTCAGTCAACAAACATTTCCTTATGCCAGCACTACTCTAAGTGCTGGGTATAAAGAACTGGAGGTGGGGGAGCTCTGCCCCAGAGGGACTTGTATCCTAGAGGCGCCCATCAGTCATGTTCTGTTCTGTCATGTGTTTCTAGTGCCTCGACATAGTCCTTTTCCTCTGTCTCTGCATCCTTGTGTTTCTGTGCCTTTTCAGACTTGATAAATGCCATGAGACCTTGAGTCAACATTTTTTTAATGGAAAGGTATAGACAAGTATGAAGGCAGACAAGCAAGAAGAGAAGAAGCTCCCCATTGTTTAAATTTAGTTATTTATCTTGGACATGCTCCCCCAGCCCAGGATGGAAACCTGGGTCATTGGGATGTATGTAGACTTTGTTCAGTCAGAGGTGGTAGACTTTACCACTATTCCATCAAGGTGTACCTGAACCAATTTTTCAAGAACAGCCACTCATGGCAACAAAAAGTCAATGTTTATATAATTATAAGCAAAGAAGTCCAAGTCCAAGATGGCTGAGGAAGTAGGGAGTTTGTAAACAGGGGTTCTTCCCACAAGGCAGAAGAGAAAGCTCCATGAGAAAAAAGTGTGAGGTCATTCTCAACAGCACCTCATGTTCTGTGGTTCACAGAACCACAGTGAGCAGCTTAGACCTTGGCAAATCAGAATTTGTTAGATGTTTCAAGTCTCTAAAGTCAGACTTTGAAAGTCCTTTCCACCTCTGATCAACTCATCACCAAAGGACCCACATGACATGGAGAGAAAATATTAGAACTTCATTTTTTTTAATTTCGTCCCTTTGAATTTTCACCTTTATATATATTATTTATTTATATATATTAAAATTTATATATAGTTTATAATGTACAAAATCTATTAGTAGGGATGTACAAACAATAATTAGGCATTTATTGAGAATTGATACTCAAAGTATTTTATTGATAAGAGTGAGCAATCATACATGTTTGGTGATCACTGCTTTTAGGCAGCCTGTCCCTTGAAAAAATCCTGTATCTGTAAGACCAAAAAGCACCTTGCATTTGTGGATACCCATTACCTTTTGTATCAGACCAACAGGATGGAAGGAGGAAGGAGAGAAAATGGGGAGTGATATGTGCAGGCAGGGGTAGAGTTGCCAGGGAGAACCAGTTCCAAAGGAGCAGAAGAGGTGAATGAGACCCCAAAAGAACAGGAAAAAGAAAGTAAGAATTTCTAAAGGGTTGAGTGGTGAAAGTTGAGTTTGTTGCTAAGTGGCAAAGTTAGATGTGTGTGTGTTTTCCCTTAGCATCCACATTTCGTGCTGTTCAATTCAGAAGTTAAAGTGTTTATCCTCAGGGAGAAAAGTAGAAAGGTTTTTTCCCTTAGGGAGACTGAGTTTATGTCCTTATTTGGTTATCAATTCCATGAATGTCTTAAAGGTATCAGCAAGTTCTTTCCATAACTGGGGTTTGGTAGCATCCTCAGTCCAGATTAGTCTTTCCCGAAATCTTACAATCATTCACAAAATGCCTGTGAATATATATACTCACACACACCCACATACACACACACACACACACACACACACACACACACACACACATATATATATATACATGAACACACATTTTTGACTCTGAAACCTGGATGCATCTGTTCAAGTCTTAAATTGCTATCAAGTCAAATGAAATGTCTCCAACTAGAGACTATAAGTAAAAATGTTAAAGGTAAGCAATAGCTATCATTTTCATGTGGAAACAAGTGGATATACTATTCTACACCTTTGTAGATCCAGAAAAGTGTTTCTTAATAAGGAAGGAAGACAATCATAACCCCAAGCTTGATATAGAACAAGGAGGGTACTTACAATTTCTATCAACGCTAAAAATTCTTCATTTGCAATGGTGTCTTGGGAATCCATCCTATAACTGTATCACAAAATATTTTAAAATAATTATTTTATTTAACCCTACTGAGAGAGGAAAATGGAGAGGTGATAGTCAAAAGTTTACTAAGTCTCAGTTATACAAGATAAAGTCTGGAGAACTACTATACAGCATAGAGACTATAATTAAAATTCTGGATACTTAAAATTTGCTAAGAAGTTAAATCTTATATTAAGTGTTCTTATACACACACACACATATACAGAAAAACATAATAAAGGGTCAGGAAAGACTTTGGGAGGTGATAAATTGGTAAATATGTCTATGGCCTTGATATGCATGATGGTTTTATGGGTGTATTCTTATCCCCACTCATCAAGTTGTATACATTAAACATTTACAGATTTTACATGTCAATCATGCCTCCATAAAGTGGTTAAGAAAAACCTACTGACAAGCAACAGGATGATTTCCAGTTTTTCACTGCAACAAGGAATTATTTTTTCTATTTCTATTTTTTATTGTGCTAGTTTTCACTTGAGGTATGCAAACATCTTCATATTAATTTTATATAAGACAAATATCCAATTACTAATATATTCAGTCAAAAGGCATTTACATTAAAAATTTAGCTGAGGTTGTCAGATTTCCCCCAAAAAAATTAAATGCGACAATTTAATTATCAAAATCTTTTCTCCATATCTTTACCATCACTGGGGCGTCTCAATTTTTTTTCAACTTTGTCAATCAAATAAACAAACAAAAATGAAATATTGTTGAGCATACCCTCATGGCCTAAAATTTTAGTTCACCAGGCATAGCCCACATACTTCCCAAGGACCTGGGTTCAAGACCAGGGGCCAGGGAGAACAACCGATTTGAATGATTAAATAAAATTAAGTTCTTCATCTTCTCTCTTCCTTCCTGCCTGCAACTTGCCTTTTTAAAAAAACTGAAAAATTGTTTAGATGTACAATGATTATTTAGAAGGTTGAACACCCATATTATTATACTTACTGACCACTTACATCCATTGATTATTGCTTGTTTGCATGCCACAGCCCCGCCACCCACATTTATTTTTTATAGCTCAAATGACCACTCAATTGAGAGAGGCTTTTCACTATTAGAAACAGCAACCATTTTTATATAACAATGAGAACTTTTCCCTGCTAATTTTTTAAAATTTTATTTAAAAAGCAATGCATCATAATACTAAATAAACTTAAGATGTCATGCTTGTAAATCAACATCGGTATATAATATATTAAATTCGCCACCAACCATCCAATTCTAATCTTCACTATACCTTTTAAGATTTCCTCAGAGTACTCTATCCCTTCAGCTTTCCATCTTGGCCAATTTAGTTCATTTTTTGTTTTACATTGTGTTTTCTTTCTGTCAAGCTTATAAGAATCTATTACAAAACGATTAAGGTAGTCACCAATATTTCTTTCTGAAATATTTAACTTCTTTTTCTGGAATTTATTTCAAAGGGTTAGAGAGATCTAGTTTCTTGATTTCAACATGACTGGTGCTAACAATAGTTGACCAACACTCTTTGATAAGTAATCCAATTTGTCCTGACTGATCTGAAACACATCTACCATGTCTCTGTCCCTTCCTTAGCTTTCCAGTCTTTTGCATGACCTGCTTATTTTTATACCCTGGCACCTCATCCTTTAGCTTATTGCTCCTGAAATATCATACTATCTTGTAAGGCAAGTCTTCCCCAGCTAATCCTTTTTTTTCCCAGAATTTTTATTTTAAGGGTTCTAAACTGGACTGCATATTTGTTGATGCTGCTGAACTTTATACTATGATAAAATAAATTTATGTTATGACAAAAATAAACCATATTAAAACTTTAAAATTTCCATGTACATGATTGTAACACATTTTCCCAGAAATAATATTTTGAATAGAAATCTGCTAATCTTTTCCCTTAAGGGCCAAATAATGGTTTTACTTGCAGGCTAGATGTTCTCTATCACAACCACTCAATCTGTTGTTGAAGTGAGAAATCAGAAACGAACGGCATGTAAGTCAAGGGGTGTGGCTCCACAACGCCAGAGAGAGATGCAATGGAGTGCTATTCGGTCATGAAAAGAAATGAAGTGTTGACACATGCTACAGCAGGAAGGAATCTTGAAGACATTATGCAAAATGAAAAAAGTCAGACATAAAAGGTCCCATATTGCCTGATTCCTTTTATACAAAATATCCAGTACAGTTAGTCATACAAACAGAAATCAGATTAGTGGTTGCCAAGAAATGAGGGCAAGGGGAAAGATAGTTAATTACTTTAATAGGTACAGTGTGTTTTTCTATAGTAATAAAAAAGTTTTTAAAGTATATACTTTAAAATGATTAATTTTTCGTTATGTGGAGTTTGTCTCAATTTGGAAAAAGAAAAAAATTCAGAGAACTGGATGTATCTTATTGGCCACACTTTGCCAACTTTGGTTGATAAGATAAAAAGTAAAATAAAAGAATAAGAACAAATTTAGAGGGAAATATCCATATAATCTTGTTTCCTTCCAATTTTTGTGGAAAAATGCACCTACCCCAAATTTGTTGTGAGGCAACTTCAGAAAAGAATAGAGATTTACATGATCAAATATAAACTTCAGGTGCATTTGT
>RJWH01001454.1:314278-373327 GCA_004363575.1 Solenodon paradoxus
GAGAGAGAGAGAGAGAGAGAGAGAGAGAGAGAGAGAGAGAGAGAGAGAGAGAGAGATATGTTCACACCTAGCAGGATCTAGAGTTACTAGTGATGTTTATAGCATGATCTCTGGCTTCCAGAGACAGCTACCCTTAGCACAAAGTGAACACAAAACAAAAACCAAACTCACATTCATCCTACATGTTAGCTTTCTCAAGAGCAACTGTGACTAGCTGAGTTGGAAAGACTTTCCTACTGTAGAGCTCAGAGCATTTAATTGACTCACATTTGCTGTCCTATGTTAAGTATAATGAAGGCAGTCAGAATTATGCCCATATATTTTGCCTCCCATATCAGTGTTTCTGACACAAAATGGTGCTGCTTAGAACCAAAGTCAGGCTGTAATGGAACTCTCCACTCACCCTAAATAATTTTCAATGGTTGAAATAAACATCAGTGAGAACAGAAAGCATATGAGCATATGCTCTGGGTGATGAACATAACACAAGAAAGGACAGAGGCAGCAAAGACACCTGTTTCTACCCATCAGCAACCTTCTCTGACTCTCTGACTCACCTATGCCAGCACAGGAGTGCAGGCATTCTTTGTCAATGAGGCAAAGAATCAGGTCTACTGCCGGAAGTTTTCTATCCAGTTGAAAGTAACATGGAAGATGGCGAAGGTAAGATCTGACCATAGACTCAGTTGACCATGGTTTATCCTTCTCACTGAATCACACACACACACACACACACACACACACACACATACACACACACACCTTATCTATTTATTCAAAATAGTATAAGTGTGCACTCTGAGCCAGGCTATGTGAGTTACTGCAGTTGGCAAAACAAACCAACCCTGGGTCAGAAACCTTGTTCCTCAGTCTTGCTACATCAGTGGATGGCTGTCAAAAGCAGATTCTCTGCCCTCATCTCAGACATACTAAACCAGAACCCGGGACACTAAATGCAGATGCATTTGAACGAGTCAGACCACGGTTCCAAAGAAATGTAAGGTTGATTTTCATGAGCATTGGTATTGAAGAAAATAACTATTGATTTCAAAGGGATATTAGAAACTCAAACAAATCAACTTGAAAGATTCCCCTCAAGAACCAGCACATTTTGTCAAAACCCAGGGATCTTAGCATTCACCTAATTTGACTCCCTTATTTTGCAGATGGCAAAATAGAAACCCTGCTAGGTAACATGATTTCAAAGTGAAAAGCCAAGATACAAACGAAGGACTTTATTCTCAACTTCATTGTGCCCCTCGCAGAGAAGTGCTTACATGGATCACCTGAGACCAGGAGAGGCCTGAAAAGAGCCAGTTAACAGTGTCTCTAAGAGAAAGAGGGGCATAAATAAAAGAGAGAATGGGCAGCCAGACCACTAGAGGTTCTAAGGACCCCTCGAAAATGTTGGAAGTGGGTCATTTCTATAGTCCATATTCAAGTCTGCTCTTTCAGACTCTCAGAGTTGCTCTAGATAAAGAAATACTGATCTGCTTTGGCTTTCCAGCAAGAATGTGTTCTTATTTTGAGGATGGAATTCAAGTCTATGGGACCCAAACAACACAGAGTCCATGTGGTTTACCCCCAAGGTCCTCAAAACCCTCGGATAGATCATTGTAAACAAAGCAACACACTCTGTTAACATGTGTATAAATCATAGTACAATGTGTGAGACGGGCTGCCCAAACATGCTTACCCACCAAAAGCTCGCTTTTAATCTAAGCTATTGAACAATGATTGTCAAGGAAGCTGATAGTGCCCTTCCTCTCTTCTCATTCTAAGCGTTCGACACCGGATTGCTCTGAAACTCACAGATCGACTTGAAAGAGTCCCCTCAAGAACCAGCACATTTTGTCAAAAACCAAATAGATTAAAAATGAACACACATAGCCACTCCACCTCGTAAACCAGAGCGCGATTTTCTGAGCCAAGGGAGCCAGAGACCAGCAGATCTGGGCCAGGATGTGTAATGGTCCTCTTACTTTCTTTTCTTCCCACCTCACTAATAAATAATCAATTTGAGAGAGTTGATAGAAAGAGACAGAGTGAAAAGTGGGAATGATACATTTATGAGAAAGATTTTTCCTGGGCTTCCTAAGGAGAGCACCTTGAGTTTTTTCAATCAAATTAAAAGCAGAAGAGTACACGTGTTTTATGTTACCTGAGCACAGCTCAGATGAATGATTAGGTGGATCATGCACTATCAGGAAAGAAAAAAATCATGGGAAAGAATGACTTGACATGTTAACAAAAATTTTGTATTGTTTCCAATTTAGAAAAGCAAGAGAGAGATAGACACCAAATTGCTGGAGGACAAAAACACTTTGTTTCTATTTGAATTTCTCATAAAAGGTTCCTGAATGTGGTTTCTGAAATTGGAATAGGAAATATTTTTGTGACGAATTTTTTAACTCTTGCCCCCAAAACTGAAGTTTTGGGAATCACAACTTAGGCCATGCTTCCCAATCATGATGACTTAAGTAGAAATAGTTATTGATTCCACAAGCTGATGTTTCCACTGAAGCGAATGGCATTAAGGATTTCTTACTTGATCTAATGGCAGTGGCTTTCCAATAGATATGCAGAGAATCATTGATCAGTGTGCCCTCTCCTTGTTTGCATTGGAACACTGTTCAATTTACACCAATTAAAGAATGCTTGGTTTGGGTATTGAAGAATAATTAAAGGATGCAAATCCCTAAG
Source organism: Solenodon paradoxus (assembly GCA_004363575.1). Lineage (NCBI taxonomy): Eukaryota > Metazoa > Chordata > Mammalia > Eulipotyphla > Solenodontidae > Solenodon > Solenodon paradoxus. The sequence goes on from RJWH01001454.1 coordinate 316,982, forward strand.
GGCCTCTAAAAATGACATCTGACTGGAATGGTGATTAAGGCATGAAGGAAGCATTAGTATTTGAACAGTTTGACTGATATACAAAATCATTACATCGTCTCTCTAGGAAGAGTGACATTAGGTCAATGTATGTACTTGCCTGGTCACTCTAAACAAATTTGACAAGTCTAATTTTAAGTAATTGCTCAGAGTTTAGTGTCTGCCTCTGTCCCCACAAGGGCAGCTGTTTAGGCCACATCTTGTAATTGAGCTGTGTCTTTAAACTATATGTGTCAACCCAACATGCAAATGTACTCTCAAAAAGGGTTAAGGGTTAGCAATGCTTCAGTGAATCATACTCCAGTCAATTTCAACAAGAAAAGTTTACCATAGCTATTAGTCAACTCTCATCAGTTCAGTATGCTTCATCCTTTATAGGAAAGATAGAATTTTCTAGCTGCATAGGACTCTAGAGTTTGTCTGGAGCCCATCTCAGTGTGTGTTCCCTGGATCAGAAGTCTCAGCATCATCTGGGAACTTGTTAGGAATGCAAAATCTTGGACCCAAGCCCAGGCCTGCTGAATCAGAGACTCTGAGGTGAGCTCCTGCAAGGAATGCTTTCATGAGTCCTCCCAGTTTTCTAATGTCCACTCAGGCTTGAGAACCACTGATCCTGACCCACTCATTCATGCTATCAGTGATGAAATGGAGACTCAGCAGGGTAGATAATTTACCCAAAGTCACACAGCTCAATGACATTGAAGACTGGGTTTCATTACCGTGTGTTCAGAATATCCAATTCCTTAATATACATAAGGGTAAAAAATTGTAACAAGTAATAAGTAAGTCATCAATATCTAAGGAATAGTATATTGAATATAGACAATAATATTTTACCATATATATAATCTGGTAGATTTTCTTATAATGGCAACCATATTACAATATATAAATGTATCAAAATAACACAAGAGACACCTTAAATATATATAATATTTGGCACACACTCTGGTGGTTTAGTCTGTGACTCCAGATGGCATAGTCCATGTGAAAATTCAAGGACTGGGGTTCCCAGCCTATACCTGGGATGAAAAAACAACATGAACAACTATATGGGTAGATTAATGCTTCTTCCTCCTCTCTGCCTGCCTGCCTTCATCCCTGCCTTCTTCCTTCCTCTATAATAAATAAATTAAATAACTCCCATAAAAAGTATACACAATATTCCATGTCAAATTTATCCATTTTTAAAGTTTTACTAATTAAAGCCAAAAAACATTTAATTACTGACATATACTATTTCATTTAAAGTTTTGAAAAATTTTGCTGCCCTATTTTTGTTTTCTTTGTACCCTCTGCTTCTCCCAGAGATCATGCACAGGGTCTGTGCTGGACACAGTCCCCATCCTCCTGGAGACAGTCTCTGGCCTCAGCAATCAGGTGCAGTCATTGGACGAGCTGTAAATGGAAGCATCTCCCAGGTCAGAGGCTTTATTACCAGTGTGAGAGATACCATCTCTGTTTTTGGACACAGAATCAGGCTTAGCATGATGATGAGCAGAGCCCCCTACTGACCCCCATTGCATATGTTGTGAGAACAACAGACTACTATGTTAAGCCACTGATGTCTGGGGAATGTGTGTTACTACTTTATAATCTAGCACATCCCAGGACCCTTTGGAACATCTGCACAGTACTTAGGCCCTATTTAAAACAGGTGATGCATAGGACAGAGAAGAAGTAGAAAAAAGAAGCATCTTCCCTACTTCCAATATAATCAAATTTTATACACACACACACACACACACACACACACACACACACACACACACAGATGGAAGCGAAATTTGGGCTGCTAATCAAGCAACAGATTTTGAATTTCATTTCCTTTTTTATGAACCATTTTGTCTTTTGCCATTTTATCGTGGTCCGACAATCCTTAAGCTCCACGGAACCTATTTATCTAACTAAAAGGGAGTGAATAAGATCAGAACAGAAAAAAATAAGGCCGGTCTCATTTGCAGGCTAGACAAGCCCACATTCCCACTACAGTCTTACTGCCTGAGTGCAAGAAAAAAAGCTTGCTTTCCCACTTGCCCAGGCTCCCAACAGATTGATACAACTTAGTCACCCTCTTCTCTCCTCTGTCTCTCACTCCCTGTTCTCTTCTTTTGAAGTCCCCTTACCACCCAGGTGAGCCTGTGCACCCAGAACCACCACCACCACCCACTTGCCTCCCTCCGCAGCAGCGCTGAGCTTTTCAGTCATTTCATCCCAGGGTTCCCTGTGCAGGGCGGGGGGACGGGGGGTGGGCATAAAACGTGTCTCTGAATGGAGAGGAGTAGACAGGGTGGATTAATGGCAGCGGCAGAAGAGTGATACAGCCCCAGCAGAACAAAACGAGGGCGACCCGAACCAAACAAAGCACCACAATAGATCATTTCTGAAAAGTCATCCGGGCAGCTTTGAAACCCAGGGCTGTGTGGTGCAGGGCTGGCTCACACCCACGGGCTTTCAAGACACATGAATGGAAACGGAACAGTAACTCTTTTTCATACCTCTTTTCAGGGGTCTTGCAGGCAGAGAAGGATTTACCATTCAATTCCCCGTACTTTTATGTGGGAAATTAGGAACTTGCCCCTTGCAAAGAAATTGCCTTTTAAACTCTCATAAATTATCGTGATTTTTACAGATTGGCCAAAATTTCTTCCTCCTCCTCCTTCCACTAATATTTCCTATTTTAAATACTCAAACACAGTACATGCCTATCTTTCCCACTTTTGTCAGGAATGTTTTATTCAGAAAATCTCCAACCAAAGAACAATTTCTTTTTTCTGCAGGAGACGGTGTTTCATTGTCATCCTTCGTTTCTTCATTTTGCCACCTAATATTATAGACCCAGCTTCTTTCTGAGTGAAAGACCTAGCGTAGAAAATAGTCATCACTGTATATTTGCGCAGAAGGCACTCTAGGATTAACCTAGTGAAAGGGTTAGAAACAAAATAAAATAGGACAGCCCTCCTTCATTCATTCATTCATCCACTGACTCTGTGGGCATTTGCTGAGTAACCACTGGTGTGACTAGCCCTGAATACATGCTACTTTTGAATTGTTTAATAAAAACCATCAGGTTTTACTAGAAGACAACTCCATCAAACGTTCCCCAGCTGCAACGACCTGATTGGTGTTTTAGCACCTGACAGCAAGTACCTGGCTGCTCCTTCTCCAAAGCGGGTGGTGCTGGTCAATATTAATCTCATTAACCTTCCCCATCAGTTTCAACAGGACAGAAACGGAGAGTTGAGAACGTGGCTCCTGGTCTGAGACTCAGGCGGGAGAAGTCAAGCTTTGGCTCTGAGCCAGCGCATTTGATCCAGCTCCGCAGGCCTCTTCCAGGGACTTTTTTTGGAGCCGAGGAAGAAAGCACAAACAAGGAAAGCCTGCTATAGGAAATCCAGCCATGTTTGACCCGGCTTCCCTCTCCCCCTCCTGCTGCTCCAAGGCCGATTCCTGATTCCCGGGAGCAGCTGCGCTGCGGGCCAGCCATTCTCCGGGGCTAGTGAAGCATACCCCGATTCCCTCAGAGACTCCTTTGGGGGTGAGAGATGGAAAAGAGGCATGGGGGAGGGAAGAGAGAAAGGGAGCTTTTCCTCCTTGGCAGGTCTGTAAGGCGAGACTCGGGCACACTAACCACTTCCTGATGTGCACATGCTGAAAGTTGGACTTCATTTCTTGTTAGGAGTTCTTAGATATGCAAAATCCTCACCCACCAAAAGGGAGTCTGGCAGAAGATTTAACTTGAACTATTTCCGACCTTGATAATACTTCTCTGTCCAGCAAAAGAGATAAATCAAACAATTTCCTATTTCTGAGGACAGTGCTAAAAACCACAGAAATTTTCAATCTAGAACATCATCAAATCCACACATTGTACACCTTAAATGTAGATGGCATTACATGTCAATTATACCTCATTATACTGGGGGAAAATGAAATCTTAGAAAACACCCTATAAAGGCTTTGACATCCACAAAGCAGGGAGCTCTGTCGTTTCCTTCCCGAAATAATTTGTTAGTAGTTATTTCAAAAACAGGCAGGATATTGCTCTTTAAGAGGCGTGGTCTCACTTAGAAAAATTAATATTTGTAGGAAACAGTAGTTCTTTAATATGTATCTCACCAGCTTGAAAAAAAAAATCACTATATGATCTTGAAAAGTTTTATAAATTAAAATATTTCCATTTCCTTTACTATCCCAACGTCTCATGAAATTCCAAAGATCTCGACCCGAAAAAGTTGTCTAAGCCCCCTTGCAACAGCTCTGACAGTCCCAGAAATGGCAGTGCTCAGTGTCTCTGGGGAGACCCCCTTTTCAACAAGTTCACCCACAGCCCCAAACTACAAATGTTGACAAGATGAGACACCACTGAACTCTAAACCAGCATTCCTCAGGCTGCTTGCATTGGGCAGCATAAGCGTTTCCCTAACTTAACTCTTAAAACTACCGAACGGTACTTTTTTAAAAAAACGAATTCAAATAATTACATGAGAGAAATTCTGTGATTTTTTTTTTAAATCTCTTTCTCAATTTCACCATCAGAACCATAGTTGTCTGTGGCAACTATAGAAATCCTTACCTTTTTTTTCACAGTCCTATCTCCAGAAATCAGCACAAGGGCTCTTAAAGAAATAATCCAGGGAATTATCCCCTCGCCTACCTCCAGGCTCCTTGCTAAAAATTCTTCAATAGCTTCCTGGTGCACGGAGAGTAAAATCTGACCCCCACCCATTTTACCAACCCCTAGGTTGCCTCTGTTCCCTCATCATTCTTGTCTTCAGTCCCCTGTGCTCAAGTACTTTCTGTCCTAGGGCCTTTGCACATGCTCCCCTCGGCTTGCAATGATGTGTCCCCACTGGTTGTTGCCTGGATTCTTGTCTTCCTCTAAGGTCTCAACTGCAATATTGCCTGCACACAGAGACTTCCCCTAATCTCCAAAGTGCTCTGGAAAGCAGCTTTCTCTCATCCATTCATCTCTATCCCAGTCCCAAGTGTATATCCTTCAACACACATATTCCAGTCTGCAGGTATAGCCCCCAAATGTTCTCTATTATTCAGAGTAAAAAACAAAACAAAACAAAAAACCTCAGCTCTTCTATTAAAAGACTCTAAAATACAATGTCTGCTTTACATAGGCTCTGGAGTTACACTGACCAGACTGGGAAGATATTTGTTTCATTCAGTGATTAAGAGATCCAGATTCTTTCCTCTGGCTGCTGCTCTAGCCTGCAGTGCACACTGTACTGCATCTGCTTGGTTCATGGCTTTACCAGCTCATCCAGGTTCCATCCCAAGGGAAGGGAGAAGAAGTCTAGGAAGAATTATTTCCATTTCAGTTCTGAGACAAGCATTGCATGTATTACTTCTGCTCACATTTCAGATGCAATAACTTAATCTCTTGGCCTGAAAGAGAGGTTGGGGAAGTACAGTTTCCAGCCGAATGACTTCATGTCCAGAGAGAAAGGAAAGATGGATGTGGGGGTGAATAACCATGTGACTAACAGCAAGCATTGTGTTTGAGAGGTAGTGCAGCCTGTGCATAGACTGTCTTTGATTTGAGGAAGAAGGTGTACCACTGAGGATCCCACCACCCCACTGCAGACTTCATGGGAGCCGAAGGGGACAGCTCCACCTCAGGGGTGGCCATCAATGTGCTCAGCCACCTTGAGCACTGAGACTCCAACGTACTCAAACCTTTGTTTCTTCTTTGGCTCGGCAGCTCAAAAAACATCCAGGATGCAGTTTTATTTCCACCTAAATTCTCCCATTCAACTTTTCCCTCACCAGCAGGAAGAGCATTCAAAAAGCCAGTGACCAGCGTGCCCATGACCCTAATTTGCAGCAAGAGAAATCCACAGACAGACATCTCCAGTGTCCCCAGGACAATCCCAGGTGAGCGGCTGCTTTCAGTGTGACCTTGAATAAATTGCTTATTATCTTTAAGATTCATGTTACTCTTCTCCAAAATGGGAGCTAAAACACCTTGTCATGTGATTATTATTAGAACTAAATTAGGCAATTCATGCAAAGATCTTTGTGGGTTTTTAAAATATATACCTGACACATGGATATTTGATTTATTTCTCTTTCAGTTAGTTGCTTTTCTCTTGCTAAGTCTCAGCCTGATAAACCAGCTCTCTTTCTTAACCTATTCAAAGTCCTCCAGGATATGGCAAGTATCCTCTGTTGCCTCAAGTCTTCTCTAAAACAATCCACAATCCATATTTATTTATTTCTCTCTCTCTCTCTCTCTCTCTCTCTCTCTCTCTCTCTCTCTCTCTCTCTCTCTCTCTCTCTCTCTCTCTCCTTGTTCTCATTTTTATATAACGCCTTGTGCTAGCCACACATAATTTTGAAGCATTTACCTACTCTCATTGACTGAATCACAAGTTCTCTGAGTAGTAGATACCCTGTTGGGTTCCCATAACTCATAACATCTAACACCATAAGACAACACTATATCCATTCAACAAACACGCCCTTGAGTTTTCAAAATGGAGGTAGCAACAAATTAAAGCTAGGTCTACCTGACCTGAGAAAAAACAATGCTGCTGATTAGTCTGAACTTTGGTTGATTCATGATTTCTTAAAACAGTCAAATATTCTGCTAATGTGATCTGAAGGATTAACCTATCCATATGAAGAAGCTGAAAATGATTTCTAAAATTACATTTCACACTGGAACTTCTGGTAACTCAGGATGCTGCCCTTCTGGGTGGTGTTTAATCTATGCCACAAACACCTGAATTAATGAAATTAAAATCAATTCAGATTCTGTGTTTAGGGTTCCAGCACTTTGTGGACTGGCACATGGACCTGACAAAAATCTGGGGAATGCTTGGCCTTTCATTCCTCTGAGACTCATTCCATTTTCCAAGAAAAGCTAAATAGCTCATTCATGTTTCACCCTCTGTTCTTCCAGGCTGGTTTCCTGAGGATATTTTTTAGCCAGACTGGCATTTTTTTAATAGACTGCTGGAAACTGAAAGTTTTAAACTTAAACATATAGTGAATGATTAGTGAATGTATTATCAAATGAAGAATATTATCCTTATTCCATCCATCACACAAGAAAAACACATACATGTGAATGACATCCACTTATGCAATAAATTCTGACAGCGTATAACCCAAATCCACAAAAAGTCTCTCGGTACTATTTCTGAGGGCAGCTAACTAATAAGTACCAGCAGGTAATGAAGCTGCTATGTTTGTTTGGCTTTCTTTTCTTTCTGCATCACTTTTATCACCAAGAGGAACGAGTAACTTCCTATTTCAAGGGATTTTTACATAGGAAACTGTGTGGACTTGACACACATTGAAGTCTGGGGGCAGCGCAGAGCTCCTGGGGAGCCTAAAAAACGAAAAGAGGAGCGAACTCCTTGATCAAATGGTATCCATCAGGGGTTTCCAGGAGGAACCTGATAAGTAGATAAACCACCCCAAAACATGTGGTGTCTCCAAGCCCTCTGAATCCACGGACCCCATTTTCAAGTAGAGAAGATCCCATAAACTTCAAAGCACGGAGCCCAGATTCACTCCCCAAGCATAGGCAGAAAAGTTGAGTGCTGTCAAGGAAATACTGAACTTGGTTGGCTTCAGCGGACAGTTTAGGTCAGTGTGAACTGGGAGAGTCCAAAGTCTATAAAAATTCTTCAGATAATTAAAAAGCACTATCACCAGAGGTGTGATTCTCCCAAAAGTAAAGCCCCCTAAATCTATCCAAATGCTCATAGAGCTTATATATGAAATTAAAATTTATTTTTTAATTTTAGGTGTTCATCTTGGCTGTTACCTCACCCGAGACATGAACCATACATGGTCCTTAGGAAGCATGTGGACTGTGCTCTCTCAGAGACAGCAGACCTAACCGCTGCTCCAGTCATGCCAGTAAGGTGAATTTTTAACTTCTGTATTTTATGTTATCCATGATCAACATACATTATAATTAAGAAATGAAAAATTTAAATTACAACTTCTAAAAGAAAGAAAAAGTACAAATCCTCTCCCCCACCCTTCCTCAAACTGGTAAAACCAGCGAAGACTTCTGAAAAGACTCTCTCATGGAGTAATGACCATGTGTGGTGAGCTGAGACTTACAAGTGACCCCGGGAGCAGAGAACAAGAGTAGAGTTGATGAAACAGCAGGCAAGGCTGGAACCACATTAAGGTGCTGGGGACACCACCTGCAGGATGGTGGGAGCTTGCCGAATGAACAGGTCTGTGTCAAACCCTCACACTAAGTCAGGTGCTGAGGGTTAAGCAAGCATTGCAGAATACATTGCTACCTTCAGAGAGCATTCAAGGGATGTACTCCTATTACACAGTGTAGAATGATAATGAATCTTGTAGCTTATCAATGAATAATCAAGTCATATGGAGCAATGGAGCCTGAGGCCCAGTGACATTTAATCCAAAAGGGTGCAGGTGACAATAAGCAATATTACTGATGAACTAGAAGCATAAAGAAATGGCATTTTATCCAAAGCATTGCCTTCCAACATACTGTAGCAATCAGGATCCTGGAGGGACACAGATGGTCCATTTTGCTAGGTGATGGGAGAGGCTCATGAAGAGTCTGTGTTCAGAGGTGTCCTTAGGGTTGAGAAAACTAAGACTGGTGGGCAGCTATCATACCAGGCTTATGTAGGCCGGAGGAGGCATATTCTTACCCAACAGAAAAGTATTTGCAAAACTCTCAGGACAACAGACTCTGAAGCATCAGTGTCCTGACTCACTGACATTCCAGTTGCCAGTTCCAGACTTAACTGGCTCCAAGGGCAAAAAAGCCTTGGTGTCACCTTTAATGACCTACCTCCCCAGGATTCTGCACATAACAGAGTAGAAAAGCTGAGCAGGGTTCTGGAGGGGCTAATGGAAAATGCCAAGCCCACATACTATGTACTCTTTCTTTTCACAAGTCTTATTTCTTTTTTTTTTATAGTAATATTATTTATTTTATTTACAATGCTACATTCATTTTAGGAAACTGAAATTGCATCTAGGTCTATATTTTGCACCACACCCAACACCAGTGTCCTTTGCCACTGCCTTTTCCCCTCTTCCCCTCCCACCTGATGCCCCTGGCAGCCATCATCCTGTGTCCTGTGAATTTTGCTAGGGCTTGTCTGCTTAATTGTTTCATTTCATTATATTCCACATATATGTGAAACCATCCTGTATTTCTTTTTCTTCCTGATTTATTTCACTTAACCTGATTCCATCCAGAGTGTTGCAAAGGGCACAACTTCTTCTTCTTTTTTTTAGTAATTGCACAGAATTCCATTGAGTATATGTACCACAGCTTCTTTATCCGGTCATCTGTTGACGGGTTGCTTCCACATCTTTGCTACTGTGAATTGTGCTGCGCTGAACATAAGGGTGCAAATATTTTTCCTAATTAGATATTTTGTATCCACTGGGTATGTATGCCCAGGAGTGGAATTGCTGGATCAAATGGTAGATCCATCTTTATGTGTTTGAGGGATCCCCATAGTGTTTTCCAAGACTTTGCAGAAAGATTCACTTCTCATTGTCTACCGTCCCCCACTAAAACCAAAGCTTCTGGAGAACTAGGAATTTAGCTAGTCTGTTCCCTGCTGCATCTGGCTTCCTGTACACAGGAAGCATGCACAGAATATTTGTTGAACGACTAACTAGGAGTAAAGAAGGGAACCATTTGCTTGGTATTTAACAACTAGTAAGCAACAAAAGACAAGCAGTATTTCAAACATGGTGAAAAGAAAAATTCCTTAACAGGGAGTTTCCCTACGGTAAACTGGTTTTATTTTGGTCATTTTGCCCAAAGCAAAATATAGCCAAGATATATAAGAAGGAAAATATAGTGAGGTATAAGATTTGTTGAAAAGATTATATTTATGCTTTGCTTGGAGTGAGAAAAAGTTTTGGGAAGCAGATCCAAGTATTTTAAATTGCCTGAAAAAAAATACTTCTTTCTCCCAACTTTTCAGACCTGTGGTCTAAGAATGAAGGGCAGTTGCCAGGATTATTAAAGAAACTCTGTGTTACACAGTGGAAAGACGTCAGGTTGTGGGTTTTTATGCCACGGGAGGTTTTAGAGGCCAGCGTTGTCTGGATTTGATGACAGGTAATGACATTAACTAATTACAAAACTAATCACATTTGGAGCGGTGGAAGCTGAGATCATGATAAGCATAATCAAATCCCTGACTTCGGGGCTTCGGGAATCAGAGGGTAGAGGATAAGTTTTCTCCCCTTGCAAAGCTTGACCAGATGCCTCTTGGAGTCCTTTGTCTGAATGTTTTCATGAGCTACATTTACCAAGAAGAGGCAGAATTTGCATTCTGGATTGCAGCAGCCAGTAGCTGGATTGACACTTCGCAAACATGCTGAAGGGACCCCCATGGGTCCCCACTGGCCTATGATGAGCTTTGCCCACCTGTCACCAGGCACTCCATCAAGGTAAGCTCCTGTCTCTCCATCCTCTTTCTCTTCCCTAAAAGCCTAAAGACCTGTCCCCACCAATACCCTAATCACTGGTTGGGTCATCCTGGACAAATTCCAATCCATCACCACCTCAATTTCTTCCTCTACAAAATAGAGATAAAAATATCTGTCCCATTTGTCTCAACAAAGTGATGTGAGAATCCAGTGAAATACAATAGTGTGAGTGTTATCAACTGCTATAAATATCAGAAGTACTGCTCATATTAAGACAAATTCCAAGCCCCAATTCCTATGGTATGAATACAGCAATCATCAAAAAGGTGGAAAAATGTAAAATAAAGAAATCGGCCACCTTTGAGAGGTCAGAAACTCTGCCACCTCTCTCTGGCCCCTGGGAGAAAGGAAAGAGGCTGACCTTCAAAGCATGTCCAGCCCTCTAAGGAGACAACAGAGCAATGAGCTGTGCCTTGGAAATACTCTGTTCATTCTTCTCATCTAGTAACATTCCTTAAGCCCCAGTGTAAAACTTGAAAGGAAATGAAATCCTGAATGTAAACACTATCTTTCAGTCACTTGGAAAATTATCTGCCTCTACTTTTCTCTCTTACCGATTCACTCATCCTCAATTAAAGCCCTCCTTTGAGTTAAACCTCACTTTTCAGAAACCAAGCAATCACATAAGAAAGAGAAAAACATTAAGAGATCCAGATTTCAATTAACTTTGCCATTGATTTTTGTGTAATTCTGGGGGAGGCATTATTCTTTTGGTAAAGTGGGGGCAGAGAACTCAGAGATTAATGAAGTTTCTAATGACGACAGCGGGGAAGAACTGAGACATTTTCAATCCAGTTCCCTAGGCCCTGCTGAAAAGCAAAAATGTTAGGAAAATGAGCTGCAAGTCAGCCTTGCTGAATTGCTGACGACAAGGAGAGTGTGTCATTCAGGTAGAAAGACTTCAGTCAATGGTGTTTCCTTATACTTTTTCATCATAAGGTAATCTTTCTATCTGGTGACTTACATAACTGTGAATTTTTTTTAACTGGTCAATAAAATAAATATCCAACCTTGCTTTTGTCAAAGATGCGATTGTTTTGTAATTGTCAGATACATATCGATCATAACAAGGGACCACTGGCTTCGCTTGTGCTCACACACACACACACACACACACACACACACACACACACACAGGCTACATAAATACAATTGAGGAAACCACTGATACAGATATAATTTTTAATGTGTTATGTCATTGAATGTCTATTGGAGGAAAAAAAATCTCTATGAAAATAGATTTCAAGCAACAGACAGTTTAATCAGATAAGTACACAGCATCCATCTCTGTCCCCTAGAAATTTGATTTCAGCATAATGAATGAAGGGAAGGAGTTCATCTAATACCTCTCTTCTGAGCAACAGAGTGTAGCCAACCATGGTGAAGAATCCTTTCCTGGGGTGGGGGTGGGGGCAGGTGGGGGTGGGGGCAGGGCTATGCTGAGATGAGGCAGAGGAAACAGATCACCTTCACCAGTAGGTAAACTATTAGAAGTCAGTAAAGGAAATATGTGTAACTATCAATGATGCCTTTAGGAGTTTATTGTAGAAGATTTATTCCAGCATTACTTGCATACCTGATTTCTTGATGGGTGTATTCAGCCCTGTGAAACAACTTGACAGTTTGAGGAAGTTCTTCCTGGGTAAAGCAAGAAGTTCCCTTCTTTGGGTTCAGTGAGGAGAAACGGACTTTCAAGGAGTGAATGGAAGTAAATGTCCTCCTGTCGAACAAAATGCAAAAAGCAAGAGTATCCAATAGTCACAGAGGCAGAGCTATGAAAGTGAACTTAAGGCTCACTGCTATTGTGAAGAAAGACATTAGATTTGCCACTGATGATGTTGCTCTTTCATGGGGATGCCAAGTGCCCACCATTTCCCAGGGAACAATGAGCTGTTGAGGGAGCCAGCCCACCAAGAAGTCTGAAGCAAGCCAACGCTCAGGCGTGTGCTGACTGGTACTGTGACCCAGCCTTGTTCCCAGGTCTTCAGCATTGACACAGCCCTGTGAAGTCAGTCTTGCCATTCACTCCATCTTGTGATGATGATACATGAAGTGACTTGCCCAAGATCTAGAGAAGCATTCGAAGTCAGACAGCACTTTGAATTGTGAGACTACCCAGTAGCCACTGCGTTACTGCTCAAATAAACTGAACTTAATTGAATGGAAAATCTGAAAAGTGTTTTACTTAAAAGAAGGCAGGAACTTATTTGGCTTAATTATAATTAATTCCAAAATAAAACCAATTTGCTCAGTTCTGCCCCCTCCATCTCAGCATTCTTCAGCCACTTTTCCATGCGAATAGAGAGACTAAGCTTCTTTCCCAATGGCAGCCTAAATTCATGCATGGTGGAACCCAACTGGGAACTGAGAAGCAGTCAAAGGTTTTGAGAGAGAACAAGGGGGTGAGTTATAGTGATCACCCCCAAGGTCCCAGAAACTGTGAGCCCCAGCAACCCTGCCCCACCAGCCAGCCCTGAGGCCTTGTCTTATTTCAGGACCCCACACAAGAGTGGAAACCAGGCAGAATATAGGGTTCACCCCAACAGGAATCATCCATTTTTACCTTTGAAAAAGTGTTTCTATGCATTCCTTCCATTCTCACACATAGCTGGTGTAAATACCATTCCACAGCTCAGGAGCATAAAAAGTATAAGTTGTTTTTTATAACTTAACAGAGACTCTATTTTGAAGCTTTATTTTTCAGGGGTGATAGAAACTCCATCTTAGGATCTCACCTTCACCTAAGTCAAGGCTAAGTTCTGGGAATTCTTTAGTTCTTTCTAAGACTTGGTAGAGAAGAGGCTGTTAGTCCTTGATGCAACATATCTGAGGTGTCAGGCAACCTCTGAGATGTTGCTTAATCCCCCATCATGTCCTCAGACATCAGTTCGCTCAAGTCTCTTAGAAACATCGTTTTCCATCTGTAAGGTCCCTTCTAGATATCATGAGATTAAAAAAAGTATCTCCTTCTCTATATACCCCCAATAGATTGACTGTGAAATCCCCCACAGAGCTATTCTTTCAAGTCTTTAGCTAGTTCTGTTCCTATGATGATCAAGGCTGTACCAAAACAGAACAATAGATTGGGTAGGGCTTGCATCTGGCTGAGGATCACAGAAACCCAATAACAGAAGCCTGACCAAATAAAAGTTTATTATGGGACACAACTAAAACATATATTATAGCACTCAGAGATGCTGTCAAGGAAGAGACTCTTTCTCCTGGGACTGTTTAGCAATGGCAATTATCCTGTGGACATCACAGACCTTCCCAACAGGAAAATAAAAAAGTGAAAAATTAGACACAACATAATATATTGGGTCAGCACTGATCTGCCCATCTCAATTTGCATGTTTATCTGGGAAGGTGAGATTTTAGCCTTATGTCTTCCTGAGCAGGTAAATGTCAGTTAGAAAGAAGTTAAAGAGAGTATGGAGGGTGTCAACCTAAAGAATCTGCCACAACTCAAAGAAGACTCATTTTTCACTGTCACATTTCTTCCAAAACAGTAAGTAGATACTGGCCCAGTTGCTTGAATAAGGTAAAGATTTATTTTTTAAAAAATAGCTAGAGGTAAAAAACTGGATAAAAGTTTATAAAATATTATTCCATTTAATAGATTCAAGAACATCTGGTCTAGGTAAACAGTCTAAAGGAAGGACAAATGTTGTTGGCTCCTCTGAAGGATAGATTCAGTGAATTAGACATTGGAAACTTCTACTCAAACCCCTGTCAAACCTCACTGGCTCTATGGTCAATACCAAGGGAATTTGTTCATCCATCCTTATTATGGGTTTGCCCAAGATACCCAGAAAGCATTTGGTGGACAGGTGCTGGTTCAAAGGAGCACCCATGTTTGTGACCTGTGGAAGCTGTATCAGAATGTGATGAGGCTTATTTCCTGACAAACATTACACCAAGGGAAAATCTGCAGAGGTGACGCCATCTAATGCCAACTCTACGTAGCTCCTTTGGGAGAGCCCTGAAGAATCAACTCTACATTCGGTCTACTTGCAGAGGTACAATGGCTTCCCCGCTACCCTCTCCTACAACTTGAAAATAATTTTAACATATGGTGTCCCAGAAAGTCTGAGTCCTAATCTGCTCCTCAACTATTTTAGGAAACTTTCTTCAAACTGAAACTTAATTCCTGGATGAAGACAGTAATGTCTGCCTTTCTGGGTTGCTGTGAATGTGAGAGATCAAGAACACCCAGTCCTGCCCACACTGACTTGGGGACTTGGATTAAACAGGGAACAGAACCAAATCAGCACTACCTGCTAAGACACACAAAGAAGGAACATTTCCACCTGGGAGATTTCATCCAGACCAGAGGATTCCAGAATTAGGTCTGGTTATGCTGGAGATAGGCTGGTGGTAAGGAAGGTTGGTGGAGAACACTCCCTGAACTGGCATGACTGATCAGCACTGATCTGTAAGAATCACCAACTGACCCCAATCCTCATAAAACTGTGATATTGCAGTGCTGTGATTCAGGGTGATGGCATTTTTATCTCTGTCATGCAAGTACTACTACTTGAGAATTGCTTGATTTTTGACATAGAAGAGAGCACTTTAATCAACACTATTTATTACAACAACAAATGATGCACTTGCCAAAAAATAAAGCAACGTAAAAACAACCTCTGGCTACATTAGTGCTATAAGAACCAAGGAGGTAAGACTCCTGTGTGCTTGAGCAGACAATACCTGAAGTTCTGGTACATTCTGTGAACTGTCCTATGAGACGGGGGGGTACTAAGTGCAACATGTCCAGAGGAAGACTAGTGTGGACACCAGCCACAAAAGAAAGATCCTCCATATGCTAGGGTTGAAGAAACAGCAAATACTTTGCCTGAGGGAGAGAAGGAGGAAGGGGAAGATAAAAACTATCTTTAATATTTGGAGAGAGCTTTCATGTGTTAGCCTTATTAGGGGGGTGCATCAAGAAGTAAAACTATGCAATAGCCAAGAAAAGGAAACAACCTAAATATCATTAACAGATGAGTGGATAAAGAAGATGTGGTATAATTTCATAATAAAATATTACTCGGCTATCAAAAAGATGAAATCCTGCCAGTTGCTATAACGTGGAAGGACCTGGAGGGAATTATGCTTAGGGAGATAACCCAAAAGGAAAGAGATTTCATCATATGATTTCATTCACGTATGGTATATAGAGAATCCAAGCAAGCAAATAAATCAAATCAAACAATAATGAGTGGTTACCAAAAGGGAAAAATGGTAGAGGGTGAATAAATAGGGTATAAAAGGTCAGTTGTGTAGTGGAAGATGAAATCAGAATTATAATTAATGTGGTATATGAATATGATTCTTGATGCTCTACACCAGAAACTTATATAATTATATAAGCCAATGTTACTTCAATAAAAAAAAAAATTTAAGAAAAATAAGTGAAACTAAATGTCATTGTGAAGTGCTACATGCAAAAATGTTTACACTCAAATGAAGGAAGAGATCTCAGGTACTGAATTAGAAGATGAGATGTGATTTCCTCAGAGGCAGTGAGTCCCAAAAGCTAACAACATTCAAAAATGAAGAATGAGGGCCTGTTCAGGATGTCCTGCCAGACCTGCTCTAGGGTTCTGAGGACTGAGGAGACAGTTGTTTCAGGCATGCACAAGCCACTCCCTCTAGGACCTGGCCACTCTGGTCTGGGCTGTCAGCTATTTGCTTCACTCTAGCTTCCATGCAACAGCTATCATAGGGCCTAACCCAACAGAACCTATTTTTGTGTGCTCTTAACTGACCTCTGTTCTCCACCCTGATCCTCTGTTATCCCTGAAGCAAGAGACATTCCAGAAAAATTCAGGACTCAACCTAGAGGTAAAAGGGGGAAATAAAGGTATTTCTGTCCAATGAAGAAAATCCTCGATGAATCAGAGTTTGGAACCAGCAAATAAATTCTTTCTCTTCCTCTTTTGCAGCCGATCTGAGATCTAATAGTTTATTCCCTGGAAGGATGGTACCTGTATTAGTTTCCCCTGGCTGTTATCACAAATTAACACAAACTTAGTGGCTTAAAACAAACAGACATGGATTATCTGACAGTTCTGGAGGCCACAGTCAGGCTTCTGTATGACTGGGTCCACATCAGCGTGTCAGGAGGGTTTGTGCGCCCTCCACAGGTTTAGGGGCGGGTTCATTCCTTCTTTCAGTTTCTGGTGACTGCCAACAGTCCTTGGCTTGTGACCATATCACTCCAACCTTTGCCTCCATGATCACACAGCCCTCTTCTCGTCTATGTATCAAATCTGCCTCTGCCTTCTTGCTTGCAACTGAATTTCAGATCCACCCAAATAATCCAAGAAAATCTCTTCGTCTCAAGATTCTCAATCACATCTGCAAAGACTCTCACATATGAAGTAAGGAACTAGGATGTAAACATTTCTTTGGAAGCCAACATTCAATCTGTCAGTCCAGTGGCTTGAACAATCAGTATGTTTCATGCCAAATTGGGACCACATCAATAGCACAGCCTTGTATTTGCTCCTGACATGTCATAAATTCCTCCTACTCTTGAATTGAACTGCTCACTAAGGAGACAACACTTAAAACTTTCCTCAAGCTCTACTTTCTAGGGAACACAAAGTTAAAAGAACAATTGTACCCAGTAAGAGTAGTAATAGCAGCAGTAGTAATGCAATTAACAGTTCCTACTATTATCAAAGAGGTTTAACTTTTTCTTAGAGCATTGCTTAATCACTTAAAAGTAGGCTTTTACACTGAGGAAATGGAGGTTAGCTATTCTGGTGGAATTTTACACTATGTTGAAAGATTTATTTCCCCTCTACAAAGCATTTCCAGCATGATGACAAATTTTTCAGTAGACTACCTGCTAAAAAATTAGAATTAGAAAAAGGAAGAGTTTCCCCACAGCAAATGGAAGAGAACTCACTCCATTTAGGAAAGCTAAATAAATTAGTTAATGCTTACAAATTTCTTATGGGTGAAAGAGATGTTATGTTATGTTATCTGTATCAGTGCTAAGCCCTATTATGAAAATGTATTTCGTGTGCTAAAACAATTACATTTCTTAAAACTACATTGTCCTGGGCTCTGAAAATACCTGTGAAGTAACACAGCTTTATGGATGAATTGCAAAATCAGATAACACTACCTCCAAATTCAGTCAGTAAAGCTATGACTGCCTTCTGGTGGGGAGGGGCAAGGGGAGGAAATAAAGCAGAATATTCTACTGTACCTCTCACAGGTCTTTACACATGACAACTGTATAGTGAAAGATTCTGGAAGGTTGATTTTTATGAGTCAGCGTCATTGGTACCTTTGTTTCAAAAAATCACAAGATTTTTAGGTTTGCAGATAAACCTGGAGAGAACAGTTAGCCAACGATGTCTAGTATAGGGAAAAGATTAACAAACCTCCCTGTTAAAAGGTCAAGTATCAAAAATAATTATAAACTTTCAAGAACTTCATTTCTCCTACCATGACAAGGCAAAGTCAATATTTTGCTAGAAGCTGCTTGCTTCGGGCCCATTTGATAATCATCATTTCAAAAATTATAAGATACATCATTGAATGAATACATCTGAATAAAGACTGTTTTTAATAACATATTAAAAAGATGTCCACATCCAGTACACCCATGCTATATATAGGTCACTTAATTGGAAAAATCAGATTTGAAACCTTTCCTGATATGGATTCCTTTAGACTTTATTTACAAAATCTTAACTTTCAAATCTCCCAAGTCTAGATTGTCTCCATCTTTCAGTTGCCAATATAATCTGCTATCAACATTTCAGTATCTCTCGCTCTATTTCCTTTTATGGTATGTAAAAGTACACATAGATGGGTACATACACACTATATAAAACAATGTATTAGGCAACATTTTACTGAATGACAGGATTGTGCTCCCTTTCCTGTCCCTTCTAACATCTTTCTCAATATCACAAATAAGGGCAGCACAGGGAAATCAAGAGCAGAATCTAAATACTTCTGGAGGATTCCAGTCACAGGGTCCAAGAACAAAATTGTTCTAAGACTCTTACAGTGCTTATTACGTAGTCATCACTCTCCCTAAAAAAATTCGTCTTTTTTCCAGGTCATGGCAGGTTTTTACGTAATGTTGAATACTGAACGAATGAACTCATGAACTGAGCCTTTCTGAACCATGGGAAGAAGCATATGGCAAATGGGCGGAGCAATGATTTTAAGACAGGATACCTAGCTTCCACTGGCTTACTATTTGATCTTAGGAAGGTTCAAAGGCCTTATTTCCTCACATGCTGAATGGAGATTAACACTTAGTCTAATGTTTTTATAGATACTATTTATGCCACAAATGCAGCACCTGTGGCTTAGAAAACACTCGCGCTCACATTCTCTCACTTGACTCTCCCAACCACCAACTGGTGGTAAAAGTAGACTGTTTTTTGGTCTGGAAACAGAAGACCATACGCCTTGAAGTAGTTACTAAAGTTACACTCCAAATCAGGAGTTCCAGCCATGTCAACCCCTTCTCCTCCCAGCAGCAGACAAGAAGAGCCCACTTCTTGATTTACCAGTAAGACAATACTGGTAGAACTTTTACTCAAACCATGGCTTTTTGCCACAAATCCTTCTCACTTCCTACTATCTATACACTGTGCTGAATACCATAGCCAAAGTCTCTCACCATTCCTGCAAGTCGGTACTACCAAAAAATAAATTTCCCTATATGTGCTTTCTCAGCATGGGTTAGGCATTTCATACTCAGTGAATTGGAGGGACCATATCAAGAGTCAGCAAGTATTTTATCTAAGGAATAATAGTCAATCTTGTAGGCTTTATAGGCAAAGCAGCAGTAGATACAATACATAGACAAAAGTATGTGCTTCTGTTCCAGTCAAACTTTATTTACAAAGAAAGGCAAGAGGTCAGATATAGATTGTGAGCCTTTGCTTGTCAGCCCTTGGACTCCATCAACTTTGAGAAAAGTCTTGATGTCAAAAACATTATTTGAACACTTCCTTTCAGAGGCAGAACACTGAAAACTCTTTTGATAAGCACCTATCCTGGCCTTTTTGTCCTTCTTCCTCCGCTGTCCTCTGATAAACACCAACTGGCAGAGGGGACAGGAAGCATTGCTCTTCCACTGAGTTATTCTGAAAGACAAAGCAGAGGCAGAGATGAAAACCAGACCCAGGTTTTTGTGCCATACCCAGCAGATGAAGTGCTCCTCTTCAAGCTGTACTGAGTCAGCTGTATACCTACTAAAGAAAAGAGTGCTATTCTTTCATTCCATGGTCTTTTAGTAGGAGTATGGGAGACAAGGCTTACGAAAGGCCCTTATGAAATGCCGGCTGGAAGGAAATAATGCTCCTTGGCACCACAGAATGTTTTTCATGTGAAGCTACATGATCACTCTTCATTTTGTTTCTCCAGCAACCCATGGCACCCCTCCATGTATTAGGCTAATAACTGCATGAATCTAGTTAAAAGGAACCAAGCAATTATTTTAATTAGAAGAGAACAAAAATAACACTCCTGGATTCTGTTTTAAGGGGCAAGAAGGAAGTAGTCAGGGTTCAAAAAGATCCCACAAAATATTTTTGTGAAAGGAAAAATAATTAAGGGCAAATTTAGAATGTACTTGCAATAAATGGGCCAAAATAAAATGAATGGCACCACTGTGCCACCAAAACCCATTCATATACAAGAGCCCCAGCAAGCCCATTTTTATGTGATACCATTTTGAGAGCACAGCCAATTTTGCAAAGTGAAAGTGGATGTCTAGTAGGACTTAATGATCCTTGTGAATCTCCAACACAATTTCTTACGGAGTTTCTGTGTAAACTCTTTTATTAATAAGAGAAAAGAGAAGGATATTGGTCAATTTGCCTTTACAGTAGGATTATTTCCTTTTTAATTTAAATTCCTAGAGCAAATTGTTCAAATTTGTTTCTCTGGAAAAATCTATCTATAGAAAATCCTTCTACCAAAAAAAGCAGATTCCGCTCTAGGAGAGTTTTAGTCATTTGAACAGAATTCAGTCATATGGGAAGAGATTGTATCTGCAGATTTTTCCAGTGTTTGCCTTCCTGCCTCCCTTCTTGTCATGTCATTTAAGCCATTTTATTCCATATCAAGCTTCCAAGAAAGAGACAAAATAAAACTCAAACTCGTCAACTAGTCACTATTCTTTCTTCTGTTGCAATCTCTAATTCAATGTTCATTAGCATGGGTTATTTCCCAGTATACAAGTTTTGGATACACACAAATCACTAAGACTGGGACCCCTCCTGAAAAGAGTCTACAGTCTAACCACAGAGACAAAGACATGGCAAAAACAGGAGACCATGCAGACTCAGATTTGGGGAGGTGGTAATCTGGCCACTAAAGGAAGGATTATCCAGGATAAAGATATAGACAATCTGTGCCAGGGAGAAGGGCCAGTATAGGCAGATATTAAGACACAGAGAGCCCAGGATGTGCATTAGGAAGAGCAAGTGATGGAGCACTGGAGTGTGAAACCAAAGACCAGTGTAGAGCAAGAGAAGCAGTCTGGAGAGGTAAGGAAGGGACAGGTCCTGAGAGAATCCTGGTGCCATGCTAATGAGCTTGGACTTCATCTTAAAGAGCAATGGAGAACCACCAGACGGTTTTCAGCAAGGGACTACTGTGGGCAGCTCTCCATTATAGAGTGAGCACTTAGATGGTTGAGAAAACAATGAAATAGAGAGTACATTTCCTACTGATGCCAAACACCAGGCAAGAGGTAGCAAGACTTGAATTAGGACAACAGCAAGAGGGAGTGGATAAATGGGGTATGGTATGAGATACACAGTATTGGAGGATGTTTTGCTATTTTTTTTAAGCTCTGGAACAGTGACTGAAGCAGTCAAAAGTAGGGGATGAAATTGGCTTTGACGTTTCTCACTGGGGATCTGTATTTCACTAAACATTTGTCATATGTTCAAAAAGTTTCTCACCTTATAGGTTCTCCTTTTAATCCAGAATGGACCTGGATCATGGATTCTGGGATTGAGATATAGCAATTAATTAAAAAATTTTAAATATTCAAAAGCCTGAAAGGAAAGAAAATTGTGGTTGATACTTTCTGTGATGGTAAATATTATATGCAATTTGACTAGATTAAGGATGTCCATGTGTGTGGCAAAACATTACTTCTGGGTGTGTCTGAGAGGGTGCTTCTGGAAGAAACTGGAATTTAAATTGGTAGACTGAATAAAGAAGATAACACTACCCAAAGTAGTGGGTGTTATCCAGTCCTCTGAGGTCCAGAGAGGAAGGGTACGTTTTCATTTCTTTTGAGCCAGGGCATCCGTATTCTCCTGCCCTCGGACATTGAAGTCCTGGCCCTCAGACCTTCAGAATCCAGCCAGGACTTGCACTATTGCTCCCCACCCCTCTTATTCTCGGGTCTTCACACGGACTGGATTATGCCACATTTTGTTGGTTCTCCAGTTTGGAAACAGCAGATTGTGGGACTTCTCAGTCTCCACAATTATGTGAGCTCATTCCTCTCATAATCTCCTTTTATACAAATCCTGTTGGTACTGTTTTTCTGGAAAACCCTAATGCACTGAGGACAAACTACATTCGTTCTATATTAAATTGCACTAATTTATGTTTCAATGTTTTAAAGAATGTAAAGAAGACATTTTTCAACTCATTTCATGAATAAGTTTAATCATCATTATACACCCAACAAGAACATTACACTAATTTATAGGCAAATTTCATTTTTGCACATCATTGTGAAAACTATTAATGTGACCAAGACTCACAGTAACACATGAAATAAATAATGAATTATAGCCCACTTAGATTTAATCCAGCAATATAATATTGGTTTAACATCAAATTATTTAGCACATTAACAGAAGAAGCATAGGTATCATATGATCATTCTATAAATTCTGATTACTTCATTTATAACAACAGTATCATTTCAAAACTCTAAAGAAAGAAAGTTATTTCTATTGATGGTATAGAGCAAGTAGATACTATGGAGACAGATAGGATCCCAACCTCACACCATACAAAAATCGATGTCATGTAGATTGTAAATCTATCTGTGAAAGCTAAAACCCTAAAGCGTCCCTGAAACTAATATGAGGACATTTCATGGCCATGGGTAAGCAAAGTTCTCGAAAATAGGATATAAGAACTAGCCACAAAGAAAAAAATTAGCAAATTAGACTGTGTTAAAAACTGAAAGCTTCTGTTCATCCAAAGAACCCATAAAGAGTGAAAAACTTGACTTGTGTTTCATATTTTCAATATACATAACTAAAAAAGTTCATATTCAAAATGTACAAATATCTCCTATAATCTTTTTTTTTCAAGGTGAATACTACAATAGAAAACAGAAGACAATTGAAAAGCTCATTCACAAAATATCCAAATGGTCAATATATATTAAAAGCCTAACTGAATAATCTGGAGAAATAAATTAAAACCACAATGGTATTCAGCTAAATACCACCAGAATGACCAAAACCAAAACAACTAAGAATGCCAAATTTAAGCAAGAATATAGAGAAACATAAATCTTACCCATTGCTAGAGGCACTGGAAACAGAACCAACATATTTGGAAAATTGACATTATCTATTAAAGCTAAACATAGTCTTACCTACAACTTAATAATTTCCTCTCTAGTCTATATACCCAACGGAAATGTACACACACACCCCAAAGATGTGCACAAGAAAGTTTATAGCACACTCTCTAAAACAGTATAAAAGTGAAAATATAATTGTTGGAACATAGATAAACTCATAAACATAATATTCAGACAATGTACAAAAATCATTATGTGATTTCATTTATGTGAAGTTCAAAAAAAGCAAAACATATCTGAGATGTTAGAAATCAGAACAGTGGTTGCCTGAGGAGAAAGGGGAAGTCTCAGCATGGCAATCAGGAGCATGAGCTATAGTCTTTCTTGTGCTGGCAGTGGTTATAGTTGTGTTCATCTAAGATGGGGACCAAATCACTTGACTTCTTTTTGCAATCTTCCTTATGTGAAACCAAAAAAAAGCTTCCCCCAAAATGTCTCAAATGTTGTCTTGCATTTTCTTAGGTGAAGCAAATGAAAGGACTAAGACAGGAAATATTACAGAATATCTGTATTACAATCCATCAGTGGTTTGTTCTTACCTGTGTTCATTTTGCTTTCATGTCACTTACAGCACAGAATATGGGAATGACCACACATGTGACTATAGGTCAATCAGCTGATTTAGGAAGTGGAGAATGCCTCCCCTTGAGGAACAGTCAATAAGCCTGGAACCCTTTGCAGTTTCTCTAAGAAGTAAGTAAGGCAGAGGAGGGGCGTGGGAAAAGAGTTAAAAAATGTACAAAGTGAAGGTCATAGTGAAGGCCAGCTGGGGTTCACATAGTTCTAGCCTTATTCTATAAAGTAAGATTAAAAGGTAACAAATTTTGGCTGGCTACAGGTAATGCTTTCTTATGAAATGTATAATTAACCTGTAGCCAATGGTTTAGTAAAATCCAACTCCTCCCTAAAAAAAAGATCAGCTATTTATAGCAGTCGAAGCAGCATCTGCGGTTACACTGACTAATATTGGATTACAAAGACTCCCCTGCTTCTAGGCAAAAACTGATAGCCAGCTGGGGTCAGGAAGGAAATTTTCCCTTCGGTGTAGTATTTCACAGCTCTGTTATCTAATATAGAAGAATTTGAGGGGCTGCATGTGTTTGCACTTCCATTCACGGGCCTGGCTTCTGGCTCCAGCATGCTGCACTGAAACGGGCCATTGTTTTCATCCTGGACAACACCTGTAGGCCTGTATTTAGGCAACACCTTATGTTTCCAAAAGGTAAACACAACAAATATAATCAAAATTGTTCCTAACACTACTGTTTTTACATCAACAATCTATAAATATCTGGAAGAATTCAATATACGTGTGAAATAAACAGAGCAGGTATGCCCACACTGTGGTAATTCAAAGACAACTCTATAATTTAGCAGCTTGGATATCAATTGTTGCATTTTCAGGTAGAAAAAACAGATATTATCCATCAAAGTGATTGTCCTGTGCACTTGTATACTTTCTATAATCTACTTTTCCAAGGCTTTTTACTTCAAAGAAATCATGAGCTAATGACATTTCAGACTTTAGAAATTTTTCTGATAGCACACTGAAATTCCCTCAGGGACAGGATTGTGAATAAGAGGATTTTTTTTAAAGATCATTAACAGATATTACAAACCAATTCAAACTGAGCATTTTCTTTGCAAATTACCTTTAACTTTTAAAGCCAAAAAAAAAAAAAAGACAATGAGTGATTTAATTTACTTAACCTGTCTACAAATGGCAGCACTGTGTGCTATCAGCAATTCCATTTCCAACCAAAAAATACCTCTAATAGAGATACTTTTCTAAATGATCACACTCCACAAGTGCATATTTCAAAAGATAGTAATGTTTATTTTTTTTCATTTAGCAAGTTGCCCTGGAATTGAGAATGTTTATTTTATTGATAGTTCTCAAGTAAAAACAGAGGCCTGTGCTGTCTATATCTGTTGCTTAATTAAAACTCCCAGGTAATTAGCAGGTTTATCATTTCCTGAGTAAATGGATGGTGGCAATTTGGAAGTAGGTTGTATGGTTTAGAGGTGTGGGGGAGCTCTTTTATTTAATGATCAAACCCCAGTTCCTATGTTAAACAGCTAATATTTTGGGGGTGAGGGGCACCTCTCTTCCCCACGTACATCAGGCCTGATTCTTATTTGCATCAACATCCCGTTGTGTATGTTTTCCATTCAAAGGGCTCCTGTGGACTTCAAAGGGAGTTGCCTGCAAGGACTAGCTATGTGGGAGTCCTGAAAAGTTCCAGAACAGGCCCAGAGCCGAGAGAAATCATGCCAAGACTCACTCACACTGGAGCCCCCAAACCATGTCACAAAATTAAAGGGTCTCTCCTGCCTACGCCATCCCACAGCGCATGTGGGAAATGTCCCCAGGCTTGCTAAGCACTATGCTGGCTTCTCAGGCTACTACTTATAAATATTTGATGAGTGGCACTCCATTTATAAGACAGTATGTTAATAAGAATATTCTTTGAAATTGGAGTCCAAAGCAAGCTTAAAAGGGCTCATTGTTTGAGGTACTACAGGTTTCCTTTTTTCCCTTTTAAAGTGTAAAGTCAACTTTCCATAAATCAAACAAAGAAATTTAAGATCCCTTTGGATGTCTCGTCAACAAAAATGAGTGGGACTCTACTCTGAAGGATGCTCTGTTCTTGGACGGGTTTATTAAGTTATTGAGGGTCAAGGAAAATAAAACTACTATTTCTTGAGTGTCTCTTATGTGCCAGATGTTTTAATTCTCCTCTTTTAATCCTCACCAATATATTATGAGGTAGATTGTATTACCTCCATTTGAAAGATGGAAAAGTGGACCTCACAGAGATCATGCAAATAATCTACTTCAAAAATCCCACAACAATAAGTGCAGAACTAGTCTGGAACCCACATCTACCCAGGCCAAAGCCTGTGCTTGCTTCCCTACCTCACAACAGCACCCAGGTGTCTGTTAACTTCAAATGTCAAGTTCCCATCTTGCGGCAGCTGCCATTTTTCTAAAGATCTTGAACTCAAGAAGGATGACCGCCTTCCATTCAAGCTCAGATAGGGAATGCTGTCTTCCACAAGCTGGTAATTATGCTGTAAAAGAATCACTTCGCCCCCAAAAGTCCCCACCAGGATCCTACCAGGAAACACAGACTTCATGCAAGTCTGAATGCCACAACTGTGTGCCCCAAAAGCTAACCTCCTCAGGGAACCTGAAACAATAAGGGTGATCTTGCGATCACTGTAGACTCCCTTGGAGACAAGTTCAAAAAGGAGAAAGATAGGCAAGGGTACCAGAGGACAGAGGATCCAGATGCTAATCTGTGGAGAGACAGCAAGTCTCAAATCACCATATTTTTAATTATTGGTATGGGAGAGAAAAGTAAGAACTCCTATTGACTTTTCTCGAGTTTCTCCCCAACCTCAGGATTTGGGAACTCTGATTAGGTCTAGGATATAAATATCTGAATTACAGAGAAAGACTGGGAGAGGAGGGAATGAGTTTCCTAACTACCTAGTGAGAAGACACAGGCTGAGCATTGGCATGGTCACCTATATCTTCCTTCCTACTCCCACAAACTCCTACATCAAGGAACCCTAAGTACACTTACCATAATTTTTATCATTGAAACCAGGACCAATTGTAGTATTACCAGGCACTTGGGGGGTGGGGTGAATAGGGGGTGGGGTAACATCCTAGTTGGGGAAACCTGCACCCCTCTCTGGTAATTTGAGACTACTTCATCACATGTATTTGCCAAAATTAGCTTTCAACAAACGGACTGAAACCAGGACAGAATTTTCATACTGGATGGGATGCCAGGTCAATGTTGCTAAACCAGTCAATTTGACAATTCCCGTCAAAGCAGGATGTATTCCTGAGGCCAATGGAAGGAACCCAAGCAACTCTGTGTGGCCACCATTTGCCCTGGTCTCACAAAAAATTGACCAGAATAGAGGCATGCTTCCCTAGCACTGCTCATAGCCAGGTAGCCTTGCCAGGCCTGCTGTTTTCTCATGTGTCCTATGGAGATAGCAGGAATGCCTACACAGCCTGACATGCCAGGTGAGGATAAAGAAGGAAGCACTTCCTGTGGTCCATGCAGGAGAGAGACTGTCTCATCAAACTTTCCTCTCATTACAGGGACATTATTTTCATCAACATAGCTTGGTCTTTCAGTGAAAATAAATCTAAATCAGAGTAACATTTCATGCAATAAAGGTCAAAATAGAAGTTTAAAAATAAAATAGCATGGTTTTCGGGCATGGGACATCAGTCCATTTATTTATGGGCTCGTTTTACAAGTACTCAACAAATCTTTATACACTCTGAGTCAAGGCTTCGGTGCTGTATCATTACACTGGATTTCTAAGCACAGTCTGTCTTACCTTTGCACTGCAGACAAACTTCTAAGCACGGACCACATATGAGACCAGGTAGGAACTCCCACTGGCTCGCCTCTTAAGCAGCATCCTGACTAGCTTCCCAGGCTCATTGTACTCTAGACTCATTGAAGAGACCTAGCTGGACACTTCCACTCCCAGGCTCATTCTCCTGCTGCCCTCATTTCTTCATTCCTAATTCAGTTTAAATGCTCCATCCTCAGCTAGAACTTCCATCACCTCGAGATCCACAATTGTCCAGCCCCTTCCAACTTGATTCAGATCAATCATCACCATGTGAGACACTCCCTCAGGAACTAGCTAACTCCCCAACTCACTATAGCCTCAAAAAAGACAGAGGTTATCTCAATGCCTCTTGGTCCCCAGGTCCCAGCACAGTGCCTGGCACTTGAGCGGCACAGGAAATAGTGTTACCTTTGCTTACCTCATGCAAAACAACATAAAACCTAGTTTCATTGGTTCAGTGGCAGTCCTTGAACTGCAGAAGACAAATTCTCCATCCCTCCTGCCTCCTCAAGCTCAAGTTCATTCCCCTGTAGTTAGTCCATGCCTCCTCTCTGGAAGGCAGTGATGCATGCCTGATCTGGAAGGAAGGACTGTGTTTGCTCCCAGGCTGGGAAATGTCTTACCTATTGGCTGGAGTCCTGCCTGCCAAGGAGGCCAGGCTGGTCCTGTCATCTAAGTGTGAGGTGGAGCATAGGTGTGACTCTCAGGTGTTTCCGGGGCAACAGTGACCCCCTCAGAACTTCAGTTCCTGTTGCCTAATGCATGCCCCACCCTGTGCTGCAGAGCAGAGGCGGGCAGACCACGCACAGGGCATGTACATCTTTTCAGTCTTAAATTCTTAAATTTCTTTATCAGATTATTTTCAAAGTAGAGAAGTAGTTGTACTGATCACCATGGGCATGCATGCATTGCCTCTGTTCATATATATATATATATATATTCATATGTAAAAAATATAGATACACAATGACAACATACTACATTCTATATACAATTGTTTATATTGCATATTAACATAAATTTTAAATGGATTCATGTATGTGCTGGGAGAATTTTAGGGCAGGGCTTTATCTTTATTTAATGACTACCTTTTATGAATTTTGCTTGCCTTTCCCATGTGTGGTTACCCCAGAGCCTTATTAAAAAGCACAGATATGCTCTGGCCAGAGACCCACATCTATGTGCAGAGGTGCTGGTCTCTCTGGATTGGGGATGGCTGAGGAGCTGTCTCCTCACCTCCTGGAAGGCCACAGACCACCCCTGAGCAAGTCCCTTTGGTTTCTGAGAGCTCCCTGGCACTCTTGTTCCCTTCTCTTTTTAGTTGGTTCTCATTTTGAGCTGCCAGCCCCCGAGTTATCACTGACCTTGTCTATTCCCAGTGACCTTCTCCAAGTAACAAATCTCTCTGCTAAGGCCTCTTTCCCTCCTTTCCCCACAGGTGTCTCTCCCCAGCCCTCCTCTAGTCAAGCTTACCCAAGATCTCCTTCAGTGCCCACTTACTCAGCCTATGTGCCTCCAGGTGACTATTCTTGTCTTGTGACTCTCACCCTACCTATCACAAAATTAATCAATACAATTGTGTATTTCTTTGCAGTTTTCAGACATGTTTAAATAGTTTATTGCAACTAATTGTTACAATAGCCACATGAAATAAAAAGCAATAGGTATATTGGGGTATATGGGGTATCAACAATTTGCAAAGAAGGCATTATATGGAAGTAAATACTGCTTCACTATCAATAAAAGAAATGCAAAGTAAAAAAGCACAAATATATTTTTGCCTATGAATTAGCAAATATTTAAAAGAATGATAATACTCACTGTTCAGCAAGGGATGAGAGAGTACACTAGATTATTGCAGGTAGGAGAGCATATTCATAGCACAATTTTCCAACACATACTGAATTAGAAAACCATGGAACCGTGAAATTCCTCTTGTAGGAATTTATCCCAAGGAAATAAACAAAGCTATGTAGAAAGTTTAAGCTACAAGAATATTTTAATATGTGACTGATTAAGTTGAATCAGTCATGCAATAAAATGCTCTGAAAAAGAAAAAGAAAAATGTGGAAGAATATATAATATCATGCAAAGCTTTTTGATATGTTATAAAAGATTATATAACAATGCATAGTGAGGTCTATATATGTGACAGATACATAGAGATTGCATATAGATAGGAATCTCACGTACCCCAAAATGTCCAGAAAGGTTATCTCCAAGTGATGGCATTGTGGCTGATTTACATTTTCTTAATTTCTGCCCATCTCTATTGCCTAAATGATTTTCAATAACCATGTATACATTTGTACAGAGAAAAAAAATACTTTTTAAAAAACTGTCCTTGTCTAAGTGGAATCATTTCTACCTTTGAGTCTGTCTTCTAGTCACTCAATCATGCAATGAGTATTTATTGAACTCCTACTATATACAAAGCATTCTGCAGGTAGTAAAAATACAATAACAATTTTTAATGAAAAAAGAAAATAAGCCAGGCTCTGCTGTGGAGTAGGTACCCTGGTACCGTGGGAGAGCCAGTGGGGGTTTGCTGGTTTCAACAAAGCTGTGCACCCAGCACAGCTGGAGCTCATTAGGCATTATTCTTCCTAAATCCAAGAAATGGCCTCAGAGGATATCAATGTATCCTGTCATGCTTGCATTAGATTTGGTCTCAGAACTCGACCTGGGCCCAAAAAGTGGTTTCTAAGAACGGAAAATGGAAAGAACACACAAAAGCATTACACATGCTCAGATGAGGCTCTGGGCCACTGCGTCTTCTTTGCCATGGGCAAGCTTGCGCTGACTTCTGTGTTGAAGACAAATGGCTGAAATGCCTGACTTTATGGAAGAAATGGTCCCATGGGTTGCATGACTACCAGTGCTAATTGGAAGGTTCAAAATGATCTTTTAAGTAAGTGGTGAGTGAATTTTCAACAAAATTCCCCAAAAGCATCCCTCTGAATAAGCCTCCAACCCCCTACTGTTCCTAGATGACACTCCTCTTGAGCTTGCAGGATTGCAAACACACACACACACACACGGGCACACACACCCAAAGTCAGTTTTCCCAGTGGAAGCCACCCTCAGGAAGGATGGCTCACCCACAATCTCAAGGAGTCCTTGCGGTCTCTAGGGTACCATTTTGTCACCACATTGGATTCGCATGATGTTCTAAGTTAACTTGAACTAGCTGCTTTTAGTTGTTTTTTTCCACCACAAATGGTGAGGAATTTGTGTTGATTCTTCCCCAAATGGCTACTTGTGCCCAGGGATCACTTGAAGGTTGGGCTGGGGTTTGGAGGGGAACTGTGGTGAAGTGAAACCGTTCTCTTGGGGACTAAACGCCTGACCCGATTAGCACAGGATTCTAATCAACTGAGCCACTAGGCACATACCTCATTCACGGTGCTGAGGCAGTAATTTGCTAAATGTTAATTCTTAGATTAACTACAGATGAGTAAAGTATAGGTGGGGGGTGGAATGAGATTTGTTAATTCTTGAAAGGAAATTTGGGTCATCAGTAGATGATCCCTTGGGTTAGTTTTAAGATCTGTTGATCTTGTTTAAGTATCTGTTGATACTCATCAGGGTCTATGCCTCTATGTTTTGTTTTGGTTTTTGATCAATATCCTGAAGGCAAAAAATAAATGGTGTCATTTTCGCAAGAGGAACAAATGGTGTCGCTTCTGTACTTGTAAAACACTGCACGATGATTTTCATTATTGATCCCTCTGTTGTTTATATTTACCAGGCACAAAACTTAGGTGACAATATGAAGGAAAGATTTCCACATCTGAGGCAGAGATAGGCCTTCCAGAGTGTAGAGGACTAGACCCCACTACCACTACTGCCACCCCACCAGATCCCTAGCTTCTTTGGAGAACAGACCTTCCCTCCATGGGGAAGGGGAGCCTGTGGCCACAGTCCCACCTCAAAGCAGGCTGTAAGCCACCCTACTCTGCCCTCTTACCTTATCCTCCAGCCGGTCCCTGAGGAGCCGGTTTCACAAAGAACAAATATGGTTTGGAACAAAGTTTTGACACTGACTCAGTATCCTGTGCTCATATTACATTTCTATGAATATTCCACCGACTTTTTCAACTCTGAAGAAAAGTTTCCGCTCCAAGGCTACATTTAGCATTCAGGCCATTTCAACTTCAGCTGCTCCCGCCCTGACAGCAATCTTTGAAACTGATATGGCCTTGAAAGAAGCCAGAATAACTTTTTAAAAACATTAATAATAACGGGCCAGGTTCCCAGCCTTTGTAATCTTGTGGAAGAACCTCTGTGAGAAAACACACTGGGAATTGAATTGAGTGTGTGCCCACCCTTGCTTTTCCATGGAAAAGCCGCTTGAAAAGACATCGTTGTTTTGCAGTTCTATGAAGTGGAAGAGGATGGGAATCTAGCCTGGCATTTTCCATGGATCACCTTTTGCCCCAGAAGCTTTAAGATCACCTTTAAATACCCAGGTGCTGGTCCGCCCTGGTGCAGTAGAGTTTGGACATGGTCCACATACATCCCAAGGTCCCTGGGAGAGTTATGTAAGTCCTTTGAATTCCTCACCTGTAAAAGATGGTAATTCTAGTTACTTCCAAATAATAACTATCTCCTCATAAAATTATGGACATTTTTTTCTCTTATTAACTGAAACAGAAAATCTCACAGAAAATCACTACTCACAAACACTCACAGAGAATCACTACCTGCTTCTGAGGAAAACATGACTATCCTCTCATACCATGTATCTCCATTCCAGATAGCCTTTCCTTTACAAATCTAAAATTAAAATTTGGTAGGTGCTAGAGTTGTGTGCCCATGAAGAAGATATTGTTGATTAAACTGAGCTGTTTAAATGTCTGCTCTGATTCAAACAGCTAAGAGGTCACAGCTAACATGAAAATATCAAACTATGATTTCCAAATAATGACTTTTGAAAGATAACCTTACGAAATACAGTACAAAATGACATAAAGAATATCCCCAGCTGGCATAATCAAAATATATAGTCTTAACAACATAATTCACTACAACATACCAAAATATTAGTTGACCCAAAGACGCTCAGGAATTTCAAGTTCTGAATATATAAAAGTAATTTCAAATAAAATCAGACTAAGCATATTTTTATCTGAAAACACAATCTGAGAGAACTCATTTTATATTCAAGGAAACTCTCCTGTAAGTATTTAGCACATTATAATCTCAAACTTCTATTCAAGTTCAAGTTGGCGGTTGGAGACTACAGAAACAGAAACTAAATTGCTGAATAGTTTGTCTCTTACGGTTGTGGGTTTTGTTTGCCACTTTAATCTCCAGCAGGGAATATTAGCTCAGTAAAATAAACATTTTTAATCTCCACTATCCATTTTCTCAAACCATGCCAATATACTTATCTATGGCTCAGTTAAAAGATTTGTTAAGCATCCCAACACTTATTTAAAAGAAGATGTTTGATTCTCTTATGAAAATGAAGGGAGAGATGTGAGTGTTGATTGTTTTAATGCACTGAGCCCTTAATCATTTCCAGTTCGGATTCATCAGAAAAGTAGTACTCTTAAGGGATTTTCTTTTGGTCATTAAATATTGTCTTTCATTTTGAGATATTTATTTTTTGCCAAAAAAGGATACTGTATTTTCCTCCTAATGATGAAGGATGAAAGATGGAGAGAATTCCATTTGGTGATTATTATACCACAAAGAAGTAAACCGATTCAGAAAACAAATACCCAAAAGAAAAATAAAATGTATTATATGAGGTAGAAGTGTGGAATTCCTGGCAAATATTCAATTGGAGCCAGAATTGGTAATTTAATAACATCCTTGTTTTGTTAATATTTGGGTGGTGTTGTGGGAGTAAAGCCATACGACTTTAGCATTGGGTCAGAATCTCTCTCTACTCTCCACCATTACTTCAGCCAGCAAAGGTATTGAAAGATACAACTGCCTATAAACCTTGCACTGGATTGTCAAAATTACACAGGTCATGGTTAAGGGTTCAAGATACCATCTTTCCCCACATAAACCAGAACCTATGACACAATCTTGGCCTTGAAAGCTCAGTGGGCAGTGGGAATCACCTCCAAATCCCACTCTGAACACTGTTCCCAGAAGCCTAGAGCATCATATCCAAATCAGAGCAGACAGCTGAATTCTTGAGGTAAAGCCTCCCCATGACAAAGTTTCTGCTACATCATTCTGATTTACTAATTGTGCCACTTCACTTTGGACTAGTCCTTCCCACTTCCTCTGCTGGTGGCTGAGCAGCAGAATTTGCCAGGAAAATTGTCCCAACTTTGGAAATCCTGATCACACCTATGCGTTTCAAAGCGGGGTGCACCTGAGTGGTATATGTGGTAAAGGAATTAAAGTAATACACTACCCCCTTCTGGAACCTGAAGGTCATAGAATACATCATCTTTTTAACACTGTGTTCCCTTTCAAGTTTAAAGGAGAACAGTAAGTACCACATTTTAAAAAGTGAAAGAAAAAAGAAAGACTTAAGAAGTTTGGTCTAAACCCAGTCCCCACGAGCATTCCAAATTGCCACTTGTCTTATGACCTTTTTAATTCCTGGATTATGCAACACGTAGAAAAAACAAACTTAACTCTTAACGCTTACCTGATTTTATGATCCCCTTGGTGGTCTGAGGGAAACATTATGAGTCACACAAGTGTGTTTGTAATGCTAGATGGTGTTAGTGGTGGTGGTAGTGGTGATGATGGCAGCACTGGTAATTCCAGTCATGGTGGTGAGAGTGATGGTCATGAATGTGGTAGTCTACTGATGGGGGTGGGGTGACGGTGGGGGATCGTGGCAGTAGTGGTGTTGGTGACGGTGATGGCGCCAGTGATGGTGATGACAGTGATGGTGGTGCTGGGGGTGATGGTGGTCATGTTGGAGGTGGTTTTGGTGATTAAAGCCAAATCCCCCAGAATAAATTAAATATTTCAACTTATTTATTAGACATTTGAAAAGTCTATTCTCCTTATCTTCTTTGAGCTTTAGCTTCCTGTTCATTAGATGTTGACTAATCTGATCATAAAGATGTTCTTTGATTAAGACTTGAAAGTCACTTTCAAAAGAAAGAGAATAAAGTAGAGTTAAAGCAACTGCTTAAGGGATATATTTCTCTCTGTGGGTGAGTTTTTATTCTTCATTATTATTTTCATCAAAATCATTGTCACTGAAAACATTTCAAAGTATCAATAGTCCTTGAAGCTGCTGTATCGTAAGAGTCTAAGGATGCAGTTCATGGGGATGTTGTGGCGGTATATGACAACACTCTTTTACCAATGCTCAGAAATGTCTGCAGCAGAGAAATTCACACTGGTGATACTAATTACCATAAACAGAGAGAAATCTCTTCCCTGTGTGGTAATGTTTAATGAATAATGAGGTAATCATAGGCACTGTATGAATATTTCTCTTTTCTTTCTAGAATTAGAGTAGGATTAACTACTCTGATCTAACTACCTTGAAGTTAAGCAGGGTCTTTTGACCAATGAAATATGAGAAGCACCCTCTCTGGACAGAATCTGTAAAAGTCAGTACAAGTTACAAACCAAGAGTCCCTACCTGTGCCGTGGTGAGTGTGGACGCAGGCATAGACAGGAGTCACTGACATCGCAGTCCACAACTATCTACAGCTGGCAGATACTTCTTCAGCCCACAATAGTCACACAATGGAAGGAAGAAATAAACTCTTATTTTAAGCCCTGAGGTTTTAATAATTATTTTCTACCATGATCTAACTTACTCTATTGCAAAGACACAGGTGGCCAAAAGTCGAAGCAAGTGAGTTAAAAGTCACTAGTGTTCACATTGGAAACCAAACTCTCAAAGTTATCTGTTATCAAATTACTAACTCTGGGACATTTAATCACTCCCTATTGCAGCTCTATCTATTCTAGACAAAAAGTACCTAAGAAAACGGTACACCATGACCAGCGAGTGATGAAAATCACTCTGGCCCACACACAGTGTAAGGAAGGTATGTAGGAGCTCTCTGAGTTCAATTTCAAGCAATAAGCCACCTTCTTACCATTCTCCAGGCAGACCGACACAGATGTCTTATCATTTTCAAAACTGTCCATTTAAAGACTACACTGTTCAAGATATAAGCTTCCTTAAGGAAGTCTACTTTTCAGAAAACCAGATCTCATGAAAGTTCATACATTCCACATTCAAAGTGAGGTGGCAAAATGTGAAAAGCCCATCTGTGCTCACCCTCTCCTCACCCTACATCTCTTCCACCACCCAGAGCTGTAGCTATGCATGAAAAATCTAACACATGCAAAGGATGGAGGTTTTCGGAAATTTTGGCCCAGTGTGTCTTATATGTGAGTTACAGTCTTACAGAGTCTTGCCAACAACAACAAAGAGAAAGAAGAGGAAAGGTTTTCTTTTCTCTGAACTTGGGAACGAAACATAAAACCCTTTTCTACAAGGCTGAATGACTCCAATCTTTCACACTTGGGACGATCTCTTACTAGCTATTGCCTTTGTAAAATCCATGTGTCTTTTTAGTGGGCATTTTTTTGCTCTCAAATTAATCACATGACAGCAGTGGCCCACAGAGATGACACAGCTCTCCTATGGAAGGACCTGGAGTCTTCATCAGACCTCAGAATCATTGCAAAGCCAAAATGAAATAGAAAATATGAATGTGCTTCGAAACACAAAAAGTGCTATTAATGGTCTGATTTCTACCATACCTGGCTTCCACTTCTACTACATCCATTGTGTCTAAGTTGCATTGTTTTAAATTTTCTTGTTCTCTACAGAGGTAAGTAAGTAGGAATGAACACTTAGTAGAAAGACTCAAAGTATAGAATTTCCACAAAAATCCTATGAATTAGGTATTATTATCTCCAAGAAATCAGAGTTCAAAGAATAGTGGTTAAGTAGAGAATCCTGGTCAGAGCTGTCTATCTGTCCATTGATTCAATAAACACACAGTGTTGAGCCACGTCCCACCTAAGGAGTCTTCCTGCTACCAGCCAAGTCTAGTCCAAGAAAATGAATGCAGAGGTGCCATCTATTTTCCTGCTAAGAAAAATGTATTAAACTGCTCACGTTAAGTAAACTAGACAGAACTCTCAACATAGAGACTGTTAGATATAACCAAAATAGACAAAGATGAATCCTAACAGTCAAGTCCTGAGAAGAGAAGACAAAACTGAAAAATTGTGGTCAAGAAATTAGGGAGCAACACCAATTGGAATTCAGTGGAAAACAGTACAAAAATGAGCTGTCCATCAACATATATTATTTTTAAATTTCCAACAGTTTTGTAAATCTCTACAAGAAGAAGATAGCATATTTTATGCATAAAAGCAAAGAGAACAGGGAAACACAATGATTATATGAATAAAGGATAGGCCACAGATAGGTGAGGAATATTAAGAGAGAAACTGGATGGTGGGACAGAGAAATTCCAGCAATATTACTGGGAAAGAAAGGAACTTCAGAGGAAAGAAAAGGAAAGGAAAAAAGTGTATGGAGATGAGAGATTGACTTTAAGCATTAAAACAGAAAAAAAGACAAAAGGGAAAAAAAAAAACATTAAAATTGAAGGATTTGACATGGTCAAAGTTATTTCTGTGAAAAATAAATGTGCACTGTCTTCTTAGAAAACAAGTTGAAATAGGCATCAGAGGAACCAGAAAAATCACTCAGAGCCAAGTCATCTGACTCAGGTTAAGAATGCTGATAAATACATTAGCTTCTTTAAAAGGCATAACCAAAGTAAGAGAAAGGAAAATCTCAACATTCAAAACATATGTAGGTTTCAAAAAAAAAAAAAATGCTTTTGTTGTATGCATCCAGATTTGTATTTGTTCCCCACCACACACACACACACACACACACACACACACACACACACACACACACATTTTTCTACTTTACGTCCTCCCAAAATTACACATTCATCTGAAATAATTATCAAATTTTTTCAATATATTTCTTCACTTCTTTATAAATGGCATCATAGTAAATTGCTCATCTGGGGAGATGTGTTCATATTCCTTTATAACATTCCTTGATTTTGATCTCTGTACCAATTTTATCTCATCCAATCCTTTTTCTTTTCATTTTTTTATTTAGTTCTACTTAATTTGTTCAGTGAGTTAATTAGTTCACCTTAGCTGGATTTGTAGTTGAATTATCACTCATTTCAGTTCAAATAGGCCAGCTATTTAAGGATATAGACACAGGATGTGTCTTTCTCAATGTGAATTAATTTGAGGAAGTTTCTTGGCAAAGTGCTTTTCTTAAATTCTGGATGTATGATGTGGACAGTTAGTATCCCGTAGTGAATGGTCAGTCATATAGTCCCACAGTTGAAGAGGTAATTTAACGACGCATGCATGCCACTTTATTTGGATAATTTTCTTGCCCAAACTTTTTCATACAAAGAATTATACCTTTAAAAAGATATTTCCTGATCTCTTTTAGTAATCTTTTCTATCAGAAAACAAAAATTTTGCTGGTTGATAATTGAGGAAAAGAGAAAATTTAACATTTTATAGCTTATTTTTAGAGTAATTATTAAAAATCAAAATCTTCCTTATGTTTACAATGAAAATGCTTTCCAGTCCAAAGCATAAAAATAAAGTTTATGAAATTGTCCTGGGTCATTTGTGTAATGTCATGGTCATTAAAAGAATTATTCACATTTCTGATCTCAGAGCTTTCACTGGGGAGGAGCAGGGTGGCAGAACACTTGATTTTTTTTTTCTTCATCCAGATGTCAGTAAAACTGCTCTGTAATTCATATAAATAATTAATTAATTAAATAAATAAATATAAAAGTTCAAGAGACATACAAAGCTATTCTCTAAGTGGACCCTAACTTAGAAATCCAAGGTGAAGGGTCTCAGTTCTCACCTATGCAAATGCTGAACCTCTCCCCCATGGAATTCCATTCTCCAGTTCTGAGTAATACTCTTGTCTGAAAAAAATGATATATGAATGGTGTTTCCAAATGAAACTATTATAGGTTAAGTGCAGTGGGAATACCAGGGTCTTACAGAAGGGACTTGAAAAAGTTTGACTAAGGTACATCTCAAATGAGTGTGTCAGAGATTTTTTTAATTTGTTTCTCTGTCA
Organism: Solenodon paradoxus; assembly: GCA_004363575.1. Lineage (NCBI taxonomy): Eukaryota > Metazoa > Chordata > Mammalia > Eulipotyphla > Solenodontidae > Solenodon > Solenodon paradoxus. The sequence goes on from RJWH01001454.1 coordinate 355,624, forward strand.
TCTGCCACTTCGCAGAACATATTATGATCTCCCTCTGCTCCCTGATGCTGAGTCACTGTGAAGGTAACAGTACCTTTAGATTGTAAGGCATTTTTTTCTAAATAACTTTTCATACATTTTATATCATGTGTTCTCCCAATGTCCTTACCATACAAAAATCAAATAGTTTTAACCCTGTGTGTCCACATGTGAATAGATTGTTGACTGAAGAAGTTCTAGATAGACCTAAACCAACTAATGTAATTGAGGTAACATTCAACTTTACTATTGAAAGTTGCCATTCAAGTTCATTGTGGTTGCTTTATCAATATGTTCAAAGGGTTTCCTTCCAGAATATTCCTAGATATCAACCTCTAGTGTCATCTGATACACCACCAAGAGTAACACCTTCCTGAGTGGGGATCAGGAAAGACAGAGGGAACAGGACATAGGGCTCTCACAGGACAGTTTTGAACACTTCAGATCTCTTCCAGTGGAAACAAAATGCCAACATGAGAGCAGTCTTTTATGTCCCTTCCTTCTAAAACTGAAAACACAACACCATCAGCCATTACTCTGAACTCCCACCCCTTGAAGTTGCCATGTACTCAGGTGTACTCAACAAACATATCCTTCCATCTTTCCAATTTCCACAATGGTTGAGGCAGATCAAGAACTTAATTGCTTAAAGAAATATCAGTGCAGAATGTATTTCTGGTTTGTCAATGCTTCAGAGCATTTGAGTTAGGGTCTTTTAGAAAAAGAAGTATTTTTATATTATTCATTGAAATTTGCTCCGTGATATTTTAGTCTTTAATCCTGTCTTCTTTTGTTATTTTTATTGATCATGAAAAGTTCTGTCAGTCATTAGAAATATTAATTAATAGCAAGTAAATTCCAAAGTTCTCACCAGTCCTCAGTATTTGTCATAATGTCTGTGATTGAAGTCAGACTTTATATTAACTCGAAGATGGCAGACTGCTCAGCTCTATAGGACCCTGTCAAGCCCTCCTCCCTTGAAAAACAGTCTCCCTGCGGGTTGAACTCAGAAAAAGTCATCACCTCATTTTATAGTGAAAGCATTATAATGGATCTACCATGTAGATAAATATCAGGGCTAGATGCCTGTCTCTGGGGTTTGAATCTTGTTTGCAGCATACCTGTATGATTGTCCCACATACACAGCTTGTCATGGACATGACTGATCTTTAGAGCTAAAAAAAAATCTTGGAGAATCTAATACCTCTCAACTGAGAAATTCTGCACAATAGCTTTGGAGGTCAAGTCTATGGGACATTGTGATGACTAACTAGAGAGTGAAACATTGCTTTAAAACCTAGATGTGAATATTAGTTACATCACGTCAAATATTTAGAGATTCCTCCTAGTCAGAGACCAGCAGTGCCCACTAGAACAGTATAAATAAGGTCTCTCCTAGCTGACCTCCTCAACCAAGAATGTTGAGGGGCTATTCTCCCAGTGCTACAAATGGACCACATTGACCCACTCTCAGGAATTCTCTCTGACCTCTGGGGTTGGAATATCAAGCTGTATCTTTTGGAATTTATCATAAGCCTGGCATCTGTGCTCAGCAGTAGAGCCTCTGAATTCAAAACAGGACTGTTTCCTGGCTCACAACTCCAGCTCCAAATTCCTTAGGCTCAAACTGATGGGAAAGCAGATCTTCAGCATTCTTCTGATTTAGAAATCATTCAAACTGACAACAGATAAGAAATTGACAAGGAGATATGAAATCCTTATTTTACATAGCTCTCTCTTTTTCTCCTTCTACATAGCAAAGAACAGAGCATCCTTAACCTTGATTTTCTCACTGCTCTCAGTTTAAAACACAGTCCATACATTAATTAAAGTCTGTGTGAGCTGGAAGGTACAAATTATATTTCATATGCTGTAGCACATAGCATTCTACGAGAACCATACAATCTTTAGGTGGGATTTTTCCCAACTTGATATGTATGCAATTAAAATCTACACACAATTTAGCAGACCCTCACCTGTACTCCACACAGAAATTTCACAATAACAACCTAAATATGAAGGCAGTGGATAGAATAAATCCTGAGGGCATGAGTGGTTTAAGTTAGTAGGTAGGTAGAGGTAAGTTTCTAACTTTGAACTACAAAATGCTGGCACTGGAAAGGGCCTATGAGATTATCCAGTGCAACCTATTTATTTTACAGATAAAGCCTGCACAGGGTGTCTATTGAAGATAAGTTTAACAACTAAGAAGAACCCCAAATATATCTTATGATTCCATGTCTTTCATTACACCAGGGTCATAAACCTCTTTGAGATACTGATGTAAGTTAGGGGGGTAACAAATATCATATACAAAAACACACAGACACACACACACACACACACATGCACACATGTTTACATATAAACCTGGAACTCATGCCTACATACTTTATGGGTCGATGATCCCCAGATTAGGAATTCCTGAATTTGAAGAAGCATTTTTTTTAAAAGAAAGGTGCAGGCAGAAACGAAGATGAGCAGAGGCAGGCAGGCAGGAAAAGAGAGGAGGAAGATGCATTTTATATATTGTACTTAGTTGTTCATCTTGATCGCTCCCACGGGCCCCCGACATGAACCCGGGACCTTAGAATGTATGTGGACTGTGCCCAACCCCTATTCAACCAGGGCACACCTGAGGATGCATTTTCTAAGTAACCATTTATAACCCATTTCAAAACTTACTTCCTCTAGAATATAAACTAGATTTGATGATGCCATTTCTAAAATCCAGGGGAGAAGCAATTCCGAAAACTTGAATGGATGGATTAAGCCCTAATCAATATTTCCATATTTTAACATGTATCCAGAAAAAAATGTGTAAGAGAAATTTAAACCTTACATGTATTTTTACTACCAACTTCACATATGGACATGAAATATCTTTTCTCCTAATATGGAGATGGCTCAGCAGTATTTAAATGATTCCTTATTCCAAGTCATATAAATATGCACCAGATGTATCTTTTGTAAATGTTATGTTTTCAACTTCTCAGCATTTGCAAGTAGTTGAAAGCTATGTCAAGCATGCTTTAATGGGGCATAAAAGTGTATTGTATTCAAAGAGACGGCACAGCTCTGTAACAGGTGAAAATACAAACGTTGTCAATGGATACATTTTCATTTTATTGATCTACACTGTATAATAGAATGCCCTGTATTCTTTACATACAAGATCTATATCAGTTGAAATATAACTAGATATTTAAAAAATCATGCTTACATTAATGAATTCTCTAGATGACAGAAAATTCAAAACACATAATTTTATATGACGAGACAACTTAAAGAGCAACTAATCTATGCCCTGATTTGAGAGATAAGAAAACTGAAAGCAAATGGATTATAAGAAGTCACCAAGTCACTAAGCTAGTGGTAGATTAATGTGTGAATTTATATGGTCCTACATGTAAGGAACTTTACCACACTCCTTGCACTGTTTGCCTCTTGACAAGAAAAGAAAGGAAGAAAGAAAGAAAAAAGAAAGAGAAAGAAAGAATAACAAAAGAAAGAAAGAACAAAAGAAAGAAAGAAAGAAAGAAAGAAAGAAAGAAAGAAAGAAAGAAAGAAAGAAAGAAAGAAAGAAAGAAAGAAAGAAAGAAAGAAAGAAAGAAAGAAAGAAAGAAAAAGAAAGAAAGAAAGAAAGAAAGAGTCTATCATTTGTTGGTTTCCCAGGACTTACTGGGAAGAAGCAGACAGGATATATATTTTGCGAACGGTCATAATATCTTATGGGAAGTAAGTCTAGGAATTAAAATGCCAATTGCTAGCATTAAAAATTGTCAAAGAATATCATAATGCTCTTTCTCCCACATAAAATTCTAATGGATCAAAATCCGTTCTTTTATTGTAAATACCAAAACTGTAGTAATAAATTCCTCTCAGAACATTTTTTTTGAGATTAAATGTATCAAAGATGTTTAGAAAATACATTCAACTTATATGCAATTGATAGTTCATCTTGAAAACAGCGTCTTTTTAAATAAGAGTTAATATAGATTGATAGCTTATTATAAAACCTTTATTTCCATATTGTTTCTATTATTTTGCTATGGAGAAAACAAACCCTCATGGCTTTTGTGTGACTTTCTAGCATCTATCAGCAGAGTACAGCATTCAAGGGTATGTACTGGTTTTGCTCACCTTACCCTGGCTCATTTTCTGACCTTTGTTTCTTTCCTTCATGCATTTTTATAACTGCCTCAAAAAGTTGCTTGGAAGGAAGGAGGTAGAGTATTAATTAATAAATTAATTAATTGGCCATTTGCTGAAAGCCAAGTAACCTTTTCACTTTGACCGTTACAAATAACAGTTTGCCCTTTGGGGGCCCGTGGTGGCCATAACAATTTCATTTCAGATGGAATCGTGATTGGAGTTTTTCTACCTTTATGTCACTGTGACTATGAGTGGAAAACCAGCAAGTTCCATAGCTGACAATATTCCTTCTTAGACCCCAAACCAAACCATATATTTTTCCCTTAGCCAAACCAGCATTTGTACCCTGGTCAATGCAAGAAGGAGCCATGCCCAGATTCTCAGTACTTTCTGGAGGCACAGATTCCTGCCTCGTTGTTTCATCCTGGGAAGACAGCCTGAAACAATGCCATTGTCTCCCAGGCTGATGCCAAGACCTGCAAGGAGGTTTAAGGCAGTGGCCCTGCCTGTTGGGAGGCCCCTTCAAAGGTGTTGGGGAGCTGCCCCATGAGTCTTCCTATCATCTTGGACACAGGGACAATCTCCTTCTAGAGTCAATGGTTGAAATCACGTTTAAAGACAGTGCTTCCCATCAATAGGTACTTTCTTCCCCAGGATGTTTATGTAGAGAGACATGTCATTGTACGTATATTTAGTGCAAGTAGTTACAGATATATCCAAATGCTTTCTGACACCCTGATGCCATATTTCCATGTAAATGAACCATCCAAACCAAACAGTAATAATCATTTCAGGTTATTGTTTTGAGGCTTATTCTGTTCTCATTATCACATAAGGCTAGGGATCTGGTCAACTACAGTAATGGTGAGTAAGGAAGCCTTATAAAGACTTTGTTTTGTATGAGACTGGTAGGGACAGTGCATACACAAATATCTCAGGACTGCTTTGCAAGCAGGCACAGAGGTGTCCCTAAAAAGGTGATGTCTAGGAACTCCAAGAAAAGGACAAGGCAACGGGTCCCCGTAATTCGGAAAGCGGTAACGCAATGCTCTCAGAAGCACATTGTCTCTGAGAGATATGACCAAAGTTCTAACCATGTGAACTTGGGCAGGTGACTTAGCCCCTAGATGTCTCACTCGGCAAACCCGGATTGACTCAAGTTGTACTTCAAAGGGCTTTTAGAGGTTTAAGTAGGACAATGTACATAAGGTGCATGTTTCACCTGGCAAATGGAAGTAAAATGTGGCCGTTATTATCATTATCGCTGTTGCTGTTACGGAATTCTATTTTGAGTCCTTACGTTTGGAAATAAGAAAAGATTTGCCTGAAAGAACTCATAGTTTCTCATGTCCCCATAACTGGCTATGCCACATAGGTTGGTGAATTCTGGTGGACAGTTCTCCCTCCAGCCCATTCAATGGAAGAGAGGAGGACTCCCAGGACCCAGGTTGTCATCCCACTGCTCCTGTCAGCAATGGCTTTGCAAGCCAGCTCCCTGTCCCCCTGAGCGCGGCTACCTGGCTCCTAGAACCAAGTCCAGGCCAAAGTGGCAAGAACATTTTTAGGAGTAAAAGGGAAATCTCCTAGGTTGATATTTCCCTTGGTTCCTCAGTTGATCTCAAGGCCAATGGAATCCCTTGCTTCCTGAGGGAAGCAGAGAAAATCCACCAAAACTAAAGTAATGATAGAGTTATCTGTTAGGGCTTGGAGTGTGAAGTCCATACTAAACAACCCTACTCACCTCCAGTGGGTTAGCCTCCCATTCCACAATGCATCCTCCATAAAGAACACGCGTGCCCACACAATTTAAAAGTCAACAACAATAGTTGGCAAAGAGGTTGTTTCTTCACAACATCACCCACCTACTGCCACCACACTCCTTCTAAGTTCCGACAATGCCTCAGGAAAACTATTCTAAGTTTTTTCAACCCCCACTATACAGCCCTATGACATCTTAAAAGCAGAAGACTTGGCACAAGAACATTTAACATCAGACAACAAATCTACATTCGATGCTTAGTGTCTCTATCCCTTAAGAAAATGTATATTTTTTTCTTATCTACAAAAACCAATTTGGCTCTTACCCAATAACATTGAATTTACTAAGACACTAAGATTACAAGATGAAATCAGCTCACTGACACAACCTAAGCTAGTCTGGCTCTGACATCGAAGATCCAGAGTGCAAAGTAACCAGGGTTAGGGGCCTCTGTCAAGTTTTCTGTAAGAATGAGGACCTTGCTTAACTTCTAATGGCAGCAGCAGCAGTACACACATACATACATACACACACACACACACACACACACACACACACGTTAGAGCAGAGTCTGGTGGGTTCATCCTGTTTAACAGAGAATAATGAACTCTATGTGACCTAGGTAAGGGAATAGAGATAAGACATGGTCATTCCCATGCCTTTGAAGGGTTATTTTTGTAGTTGCAGCTTATTTTTGTTGTCTGTTGCTTTTGCTTCAAGGGCACCCCATCATGCTGGGTCTAGAGCCTCACAAATGAGATCTGACTTCTGACTAACAATGGTTGCTAGTGTATCCAGTTCACTGAAGTCAGTATTGGATAACAGTATTATTTCAAGGTGCCATATATTTATTAAAGGGCATTTTTTAAAAAATTGTGTCAAAACGGTTTTTGATGTCTTGGGTTTTGTTTGGCTTTGTTTTTTTGTTTTTTGTCTCTTTGTTAAAGACTGCATTGGGGACTAAGGTCAGTTAATAGTAGCCAGCCCTGATTGGCCAACATCTGTTTCTTTATAGGATCCTTACTTGCCAAGTATCTGGACAGCAACACCCATTGGTATTCATGGGAAGTACTTGCCGAACAATAATGACAGTAATTGCCTCTGATTCTTGTGTTTACAACACTGCCAAAGTATCATTAGGGCCTTATTTATAGATAATAATGCTTATTAATCACAAGTATTTGAATTTTGGAATGTATTAGATTAATATTCTTTTGTACCTCAGTTCTGTACTAATGCTGTGAAAGACATTTACTGAATGCAACTCATTGGGAATGCTTATTTTGAGCTGCAAAATAATGTGCGTAATTTGCAGGTGAAAGATAAAGAAATTACATGGCTACCTCTCAACAGCTCCACGGTGATCAATGGCCAACATGGAGAATTACGCCCTAGCTCTAAAATGAGAAAGGAAAAAAAATAAATAAATTTCCCTATAGGTATTATTTCCTAGAAATTTTGCAAATTCTTAGATGGGAGAACTTCCTAATAATAAGTCTATTATTTTGTTTTGCCATAAATCTTTAGTGATGGCATCACTTTATTGAAAGGGCTCTGGATGTAGAATAATGAATGATTCTGTAAGAATTCACATGCATAAGTTTCTGGAGGCTCAGCAGTAAAAGCAGAGTGGGATGACTAATAGTTGTAGCCAACTAAAGTACAATGTTCAGTCTAAGTGCCTAGCTGTGAAACATCCTTCATTCATGTATTCATTAAGGTCTTCCTGTATGTTTGATTTCTGTACAAGAAAACGTTTAAAGCTATTAAATGCTTGCCTATTTTCACGTGTACCCTACTTCTAAGTAGACGTCATTAAAAATTTCAAAAGATGATTACACTTTTTCTAAGATTAATAGAGTACATAATTTTGTTAGTGTAATAAAATGACTTGATAAATAAACATAAAGCACTACTAGCACTACTACTAGCACTACTAGTTTCCTCGTGGCCACTCCCTCGCAGCAAATACTAAAATCAGTAATATTTTCTTTTTATCTAACATACATTTTGTTTATTCTTAGAATATTCATGCTTTGCTTGCTATAACAATACTTTAGCTTGTCTAATCAGATGAATGCAAAATGTAATGACATAATTTTCAAGAAATTTTTGAGAAAGCAAATTTATTAATATAGATTCTAGGTGTTATTTTAAAAGTAATATTTGCAAATAACGTATTTTTTAAATTGCCTGTATTTAATGTTTGCTAATGTTTAGACTAGACCCAAATCATGCTGAATCTCACCCTACTCTACCAAAGACTACTTTAAAATAGTCTATGGGCCTAATTGCCATGTACAATAATAGAGAACATTGAATTGTCTTATTGTCTTGAGTTTTGTCCCCTACAGAAAGTAAAGATTTCACCTTTCAGTTCAGCAAAAGACACTGAGAAAATTGTGCTCCTTGTAACATTTTTGAAGATGTTTTCAGCAAATATTTCCAAATCTGAGCATACAAGGAAACTAAGATCTTAATTCATCAAATTTATAATGCTAACATTTCAATCCATGGCTAATATAAATAACTTTAGCAATCCCAGTTGGACTATTTCACATTAAAGTATTTTATAATATGTATGTGAATGTGTGTGTGTATGTGTCTGTGTGTGTCCTCTCATGGGGCTAAGTAGAAAGGTGGGCAATTATCTAATAACTTCAATCAATGTACTCAAGCAAACTAGCAAGACTGACCCCTCATCTCTCTTAATTTAGATCTGGTAAATGTCTCCACTGGAATTCTATTCAGGTATGTGGTCCATCTCTCATAACAATGGCAGAATATATTATAGAAGATACAGTTGTTATTTTACCTACTTAATCACGAGAGATAGCCAATCTAGACTGTTCAAATTTCAGATTCACGGTCTTTTTTTTTTTTTTTTTTTCTATTCCTTAATAGCTGGATGGAAGAGAGAGCAGAAATGCCTGAATTCTCCAAATAATTAATTCAGTTCTCTGATTTATTTTGCCTACGGTAGACATCGCCTGGTTCTCTCTTTAAAAGACGTTGGTAGTTGAATGAGGAAAGAAAATAAATGTTTTGAGAGAGCACAGATACATCTCACCTAGATGTGTGTCACTGATAATGTCTAAACATTGAGGCTGAATACCTGAAATCCCCCTTGGGCATCTCTCTGAACCTTACTGAATTAGCCTCACCCAACTGCTTACAGACTTAAAAAAGAAAGAAAAAAAGAAAAGAGAAGAGAAGAAAGAGAGGGAGAGGGGGAGGAGGGTAGAAAAATATGGTTCGTGTATGAAGTTGGAGTTTAAATTGGAGAGTATTGAAAAGATAATTTATTATGAAAAATGGTTTGACAGAATAAGTTGCACTCCACTAACATCCTAGCAGTTTTCTAAGAGCCTAGTTGGATATGAAACTTGAGATCTGTCAACATTTTATAGTTGCCCTGATTTAATAAGCATTTTTCTTTCTTTTCTGTAACTGCCAAATTTTTTAATGAAATTGAATCTTGGATGCCTACATTCTGGGGAGTTTTATTTGCTATTTTATAGTTCTGTCTGCTTTTAGTCTACATAATGCCAAAGTATTTATTCTTACAAATTTTTCTATATGTGTAACTTGAGCCTACTAAAACAGCCCTTTATCACTTCATTAATTAAATCGACAAAGAAGATTATTTTACGTTTCCACAGTGACTCGTCTGTCCAAATTTTTGAATGAATAGTGTGCATTTTTAAATGATGATATAACCTATGTCTCCTTATATCTTGCCATATCATCAAATGAAAAACTTTCTAAAAGACTCGCTTATTTTTGCAGTTGATTTTAAACCCTATCTAGAGTACATGTTCGTACCTCTTTCCAAGTTAGACTTTTAAAAAAATTTTACTTGTATTTCCATCATTTTAACTTCAAACTTTTAAGAGCTTAAGAAACAAACCTCAAAAGCCGTTGAGCTAAACTAATTTTAATTTTCACAAACACATAACTAATATTGAGACACTACTCATACATCCTCAGTTTTTAAATATTCTATGTAAATAAGCAACAATTACATGTAGGCATAAATAATAACTATTATATATTATTTTCAGAAAATAAATGTACACTTACATAAGTATAGAAAAGCTCACAAAATATTTCATAATATCAGTAAAAATAGCTTTCATTACATGAGAGAGCTCTTTCTCTCATGAGCTTCCAAAAAATTTCGAAACTATTATTGTGATTCGCTTACCAACTAGAACAGATACTTTTAAAGTGTAACATTCACGTATAACATTTCTTTACATTTGCTCAGCACAAATGAATTTGGAGTCTTGCCAATTGTATTCATTTTAACCATAGTTCTTATTTTAACAAAAAATAAAAGCCTTTGAAAGTGCAGATTCAAAATGCCATCTAACAAGAAGAAAATAAGTCACATATTATTCTATATTACACGAATCATTTCAAGTATAAATATATACTTCAAATTTGCTTGTACATTTGGAATGATCACTGGACTACTGGTGTTTTTTACTAATTTAAAGGCCCTTGAGAAAATTACAACAAAATAGAAAATAAAACTAATGCTCTTTTTCATTGTGTCTGGAATTTAATTTTTGTTTTAAAATGACAGTATTCAATTTTCAGGGGGAAAGATGAAAAAAATACCAGCCTTTAGATAGAATGTTTATATTTTAAATGTGCATTCCAAAATATGCTGCCCTTTTTATTTTATGTGGAAGAAGTTATTAAAGTGCAAGTTACTTTTCAATGGAATGTGCTTAAAACATTAATACTATGCATATATTACTGATTTCTGTGGTGTCATCTATAGTTAGCACAATTCCTAATTTAAAAGTAATTAATTTTTTTCAATAACAATGAGAATAACAATCTACTCACTCTCTTATTTTAAGATTATCTGTTTTACAATGCATTGTTAATCATAGAAGTGTGGTAATTACACATGGGCATGTTATATGCAAATGCATCCAGCTGGGGTATGTATATATTTTGCTATGTTACGTGCATAAACATATACCCTTGTGCATATGTATATGTACATCATGTATAAATATGTGCATATTACCAAACTGTACTATACTGCAGGGGAAGGAGGAGTTTCTAAGGTTTGCCATTCAATATTAGTGTTAACTGAGTGCTATTTTCTATGAAAGTAATTGGTGCTTTTTTTTAACAGTCTCAAAGGTGAGTGTTTATAGACATAGGTTAGCTATTTGCTGTTTTGCAAAATGTTAGTTTTATAATCTTATGTCAACATAGACTTTAAGTAAATTAAAGTCACCTTTCCCTTCCCTTAGGAAGAACTTATGGGCAAACAGCTTATAAATAATTCAGAGAAAACCTAAACTTTGATTCAAAAAAAAAAAACTTGTCTATTTAAACATTGATAGTTTCCATTAACATTATTTATTAAGTATAGTTGTCTATAAATTATCCTATCAAAATGCGTGATCAAAATTCTGTCAAGATACTAGCTGGTGAGGGTGTTTTGAGGTGTGTGTATAAATTTTATTTAGATCCTTTCTCCAAGACAGGAAGTCTCATAAAGAATCAAGGGTTATAGTCAAACCATCTAATATTAATAAATCCAAGAATTATTATTACACACACGCACCACTGGTATTTCCAAATACTCAGGTGCAAACATGAAGGTAAAAATAGGACAACTAAAAGTACTCGTAAAGTTTCTTTTTAGGATTCTCTGAAGCTCGTTATCAAAAATATAGTTTGGCATTAGGGTTCTTCCCAATAATGGAGAGAATGGTGTAGCCTTTTCCTGAATTTTCTCTGCCTTGTTTTCCCTTTGAGAGTTGCAGTTTGGATGAACTGGCTAATTTTTTAAGACGGAGGAATTTCATTTGGCCCAAATTTTCTTGTGCTAGCCTGCTTTTCTCTTTTCTAATGAGAGACAACTGTCAGCCCTGTTGTGTAGGAAATTCAGAAATCACAGAGGGGAGCCATTATTTCACATGGAAAAAGGTGGGTGTCTTCACCACCTCCCAAAAAAAATTCCCATCCCCGGAAAGCAGCTAGGAAGTTGGAAAGGGACTGAGAATAGTGACACATGACAGGACCACAGCTGGTCAGTGAAAGAGATGCTCCAAAAGTGTTTTCAATTGGTGATTTTTAATTTTTTCCTGTGCCAAAAATTAAAAACAACCTCCATGCAGGAACTTTTAAGGCCAAAACAGACAGGCAGCAATAACCCAAGTCGCTGAAATATGGCTTCCCAGGGGCGTGAAAACCAGCCTAAGGAGCAGGCTGAATGATGACAATGCTCTCGGTGGCCTTTCTGTCAGCTTTCTCCTCGCTCACGTGGGTCAGGGTGTTCATGAACATCCCCGGACCGCAAGGGGGATCTCTTTGAGAATCAGATGGGATGAAGGCGAAAGAAGGAGACACCAGTGTAGAAGATGGGGGGTGCGGGGTGCTATAAACTCCAGGGTTGCAGAGCTAGATCTCAGGGCTGAAAAGGTTGCTCTAGCACCAGAGCATCCTTAACGCCTCTTGCCCTGCCCTGCGCGCCGGCAGCACTCACACCCGCCCCTGCACACACTGACACAGGAACACACTCGCACACGCACGCTGCTTCAAGCCGCTCTGCTCTCCAGACTGGTGGGGACGCGCCCCCTCCGCGGAGCACTCGCCGGAGATGAGGCGGCCCAGCCCCGCCGGTCATCGGGCACTGCTCCTGGGAGCGAAAAGCTCGGCTCTCCCGGCTCGGAAGCCCGCGGGCCGAGAACCTGGCGCTTAGCCGCCCGCCCCACCTGGGGCTACCCAACGCCAACAGGATGGGGGCGGGAGTAGAGTGGCGAATCGAAGGCCGGCAGGGCGCCGGGGAGGGGTTGACGCCGGCTGCTTCCACCCGCTACGCCCTCCGCGCCCTCTGTCTCCTCGCCGCCCCGCCGCCGCCGCGAGCTCGTATTTGAAAAAGGCCCTAGGCGTCCCGACTGCGTGTGCAAGCTGGTGGGCGTGGATCGAGCGCACGAAGAAACCACGCGGACCGACGCCACCAAGAGCAGCGCGCGAGCCCTCCCGCGATGACCTGCAGGGGGCGCACGCACACTCGCGCCCCGGGGCCTCAGCAGGGCGGGAGCAGCACCCCGGCTCCCGGCGCAGAGGAGGGGCGGGACGGAGCGGGTTTCCTTAGCGTGTCGTGGAAAGGGGCAGCAGAGCCAGAGGCTGGCAAAACGCAGTGTTTTTCCACTTGTCAACAATGAGGGGCCGCGCGGCTTCGCAGTTCGCTTCCCAGTCTTCTGGGCTGGAGGAGGCCTGGAGCTGGCCCGGGGAGGGGGGCTTTGCCTCCCGATTAGTTAGTTTTGGTTGGTTAACTTTACTTGGCTTAACCATCACTAAGGTGTTGGGAGTGGGAGCTTTTCTTTTTTTTTCCCTCGCAGCCCGGCTCAAAGCGTCAGAAAGTTTCCTACCACTTGGGGAACGAAGGCGGATGATCATTGTGAGCCTTACGGCTTCTCGGCTGGGATCCTGCCAAAGCACCAGAAGTCTCATTCGCGAGCTGCGCCCTCGGCTACAAAAGCACACCCCCTGCCCGGCGAGGCTACCTAGGAAACGGACCGCGGACGCGGGGGACCCAGGGCTAGGGACACCTGGGAAGCTGTCCTCAGCGCCGCGCCCGGCTCCTGCCCAACTCGTGGGCCGCACCCGCCATCCCACTCAGTGGGAATTTCGCCCTCACCCGCGGGAACATGCCCACCCTGCAGAGAAGGAAACTGAGGACCACGTTCCCAGAGGAGCAGGGTTCGCATCCTAGTAGGGACCGAGGGGAACCTGATCCTACCCCGGGGCAAGGCAAATACCCCAGGGAGGCCCCCCGCGGCTAAAGATGTCTTGGCTTAGTCCTGGTTTTGTAAAACCTCGAACTCCGGGGTGTCCACGTCCCTTTCTCACATCAGAAGTTCAGCGGTGTTTTGGTTGGTGACTATCCTGCTCGGGCCTCCTTCGGACCCAGCAGCCTAGCCCTGGCCAGTGATGTATGGAATTTTTTTTTTTAAGACTCACATCTTATAAATGTGAGATTTTTATCAGACAGCACAGATTACTTAAAGCAGACCATTTCTCTGCGATCCAATTTTATTAGGATTTACTCTCATTTGTGCTTGGCTTCTCTGGGGAAATAATGCTTTGATTAATGTAATCCTGGCCCGGGATCCGCCACATGCCCCTCGCCCCTCTCCCAAGAGAAAGGGCCTGTTTGACAAACAATAACAGAGCAGCAACTCTTGCAATCTACCCACACCTTTGGCGGGGGGCGGGGGGGTGGGTGGCTGGGGAGAAGGTGACATACGTTCACAAGTCCGTTGCTAAATACTTTGGTGAAAGGAGCGAGCGGACTCTGCAAGAGACGAACTTTGCAGAAGCAGAACCCTAAACGACCAGGCGCGCGGGCTCATGGGGAGGAGTCTTAGGTGGGATGCGCGCGTGGGCGCCCGTGCGCGCCTGCCCTCTGCTTGCTCTGAGTGTCTGCCTCTTTGTCCCCCGCCACAGGCCGCACGGCGGGGATCTGCGCGCTCTCCGTGGGCAGCACCCAGATCCAAAGCGCGTCCACAGCGCCCACCCGCGGCCCCAAAGCACCTGGAGAACAGATCTTAGGGGATAACCCGGCACCGCAGCTGCCAAAACCTCGGCCGGAAGCCTAGAACGGCGGGGCAGGGGTATGGGGGGCAAATTCAACTGTTCTCCTCCTGCATCCATGCATATCCATAATGCATCCAATACCAATCCGCCGCCGCGGGCACGGAGAGCTGTGCTTTCGCGTGCTGAGAGCTGAGAGCGCGCGCCCCCGGTTCGACTCTACCTCCTCCCACGCAGCCCTGACCGCGGTCAGAAGGGAAAACAGCTCAATTACGAAACGGAGCGGAGGAACGAAATCCCAGACTCGGAGGCTCCTGCAGTTGCTCCTTTAGTCCCTATCCCTGTCGCACTGTCCCCACCCACGCCGTCCCCATCTAGGGGAGGGCGGAGACGCGGCGGTACGAGGGGTCTTGCCCCGCTCTGCCAGAACAAAGCCCACCGCGGGAGCCGGCGGCCGCGCCTCAAGCCGGTGACAAAAGCGTGCGGACTGCACGGAGCTCCCAGTCTGAGTGCCTACAGAGGGGAGGGAAGGAAGCCTCCAAGATGGGGTGCGATTTGCACCTGGTTTTTCTGGATTGCGGCATATCCCGCATTCCCATTGACCTGTTAGGGTGATTCAGAGTTTGCCTCTTCGCTGTCCCGCAGCCCTAGTTCCCTTTCTTTTGTCCCCTCTATCCCCTATCGCCTCTATCTCTTCCCAGCTTTTCTTACTCCGGTTACCTTATCCCCTTTTCTCTTTGCTTTTTTGAAAACCCTTTTCCTTTTTCTTTTCCACAGAAAAGCAATGCTACTTCGACTTCTGAAGACCGCTCTGGGTGTTCAAATAACAGTGGGTGGACGCGACCGGGCAGTGCTGAGAGGGAAGGGAGGGTGGAATGGGATCCTTTCAATTTTAGTATGCAAACGACGCTCTAAGTAAAATAAAACGCAGTCTAAGATAGCGGAACGGGGTCCCAGAACTCCCGCAAGTCGCAGCCAATTCGGGAGAACTTTCTGGTGACCACACATCACAGGAGGGACCGGGAAGGAGGAGCCCGCCGCGGGGGAACGGGGACCTCGAGTGTTGGTGTCCCCCAAAATGAGCCTTTCTAGGGCAAGTTCCAATCTGACATTCTCCCCCTGGAAAGGAATCACTTACAAATGCTACACTATAAAATTCAGTGTTTTCCAACTTAGGATACTTTAACTGTCAGTGGTTTTCCAATATAAGTCACTTGTTTCTGTTTGCGATGTGAATTAAAAATAAAAGGAATACAATATCAAAGGTTCGGACACTCTGTGTTGACTTGGGAAGGCTTTGGGCGCTCTGACATCACATTAAGTTAAGGTTGGACTTCTCTGAGACCGAGGTAAGCATGGGGTCCTCTCTTGGGTTTGTATTGAGTAACCAGCGCCCTACAGACAATTTGGAAGGAGGGGTGAACCTAAAGCAGCAGCAGGACACATAACTGTTAACTGGGGACTAACAAACCCCAGTTGCATGAAGATACTAGTGAGCAAGGTCACTTGGTTTTTCTGCCAAAGTCTCTTTACTAGCTATTTTAGTGCTGAAATTATGTGACTGCAGTCCGTGGAGTTTGAAGTGTCATATAACCATGAATAGTGGCACTGTGTTTTAAAAGTGAACAGCTACAGCCACATACCCTTGAAGACTCCCTAAGGCTGACTAGTCTTGAGTGAACTAAAGGGAAGGGCAGAACAGTGAAGTGGGAGCTTCAGTTTCAATAGAGACACGATACCACATAAGCACCATTTGGGGGAGAAGTCCAAAAGAGCAACCTTCAGCCTGATGAGCTGCAATCTGCACCCAGCTCCTCAGACAATAGCTAAGTTCAAATGTCAAAATCTAATCATTTTTAAAAAATGAAAGAAATGCCAAAATGCAAGAATTGGTGTGCCAGCACATTAACTCTTATCCATCACAAGATTACAGAGTCCCAACGCAAAAAAAGGAGATGCTATATAATGAATGGAGAATGTTTGGGTAGGGAGTGTCCCCACGGAAAAGTAGAGTTTAATGTTGTTAGAATCACAAGCCTAAAAAAATCCAATCACCCCTCTAGGAAAGCTGAGTTAATATTTCTGAGGTTTGTTTTTTACAAAACACTTACAAATACATACACATACACCAACTTGACCTTGGAAATATTTTTCTAGCTAGGACATACCCACATGTTTTTGTTAATAAATTATCACCATCACTCTGTCAATCAGCTGGGCTCCGCATTACCTAGCTTTGTGAATATGAATTCAAAAAGACCATTATGTGGGGGTTGGTGTGGGGAGGTGAGGGAGGCAAGCAAGAATAGTCCATCACATCGTGTCAGTAAGGGCTTCTCTAGCAGTTGGTAGCTTTCTTTTCCCAACTTGTCAGGGGCAGCTAGGATGGGCAAACTGTTGAAAATAAATTGCTTAAAAACATGCATTCAATTGCCAACTTAGAGTGCCTTCTTCACTTAGATACCACAATCCAAAATGGCCTGGAGTGAAAGTTATCCTATAAGTTTCCAAAATAAAGCTCCTTTCTTAAAGGTAACAAATCATAGTGTCTGGATTTATAATTGCTCCTTCAAATCCATCTAAGAAACCTAAGTGCTAGCTCCTTTTCTACGCATCAGATACATCAGTTATCAAAGTGGTACAAAGAACAGGTTGGGGAACAACTGGTAAGCTTCAAAAAAACTTAACAAGACCAAAAAAAAAAAAACCAACTCATCCACTACCAAGACAGCAAAAACTCATTTCCACCCAAAAGTTACCGTGGGAAAGCCCTTGCCTTTGTATACAGCACAGGGTGTGGATTATAAGTATGCTTAATGTTTCAATTTATAAAAGCTAAAAGCAGATCTGCTATGGTACCACAGCAATTTTTCAGGCTCAGAAGGAAGCAAATGAGTAAAATACCCACTTCGTGTTTTGTCCATTTGACCCAGGAAATGTTCATTCTCTCACTGGGCAAAAGCAATTTCACCATCCCCAACAATTAAAAGTCTGTAGCTCCTTGGATCTTAATTCCCACCCAGTTTCCACCTCTAAATCATTACAGGGTGCCAATATAATCTCTAAAATGTCAGTGCTCAACTTGTTGCTTTACCCAGAATGATTTTCTGCTTCTTTTGTTTTGGGTAGACTAGACTCTAGATAACATGAGAAGCAAGTGTTTTTTTTTTTTTTTTTTTTTTTTTTTAAGTACCTTTG
>RJWH01001455.1:0-79881 GCA_004363575.1 Solenodon paradoxus
CCTACCTGCCTCCGCTGGCCTCCATTTCTCCCTCACCTTTC
The DNA here is from genome assembly GCA_004363575.1 of Solenodon paradoxus. Lineage (NCBI taxonomy): Eukaryota > Metazoa > Chordata > Mammalia > Eulipotyphla > Solenodontidae > Solenodon > Solenodon paradoxus. Next base: position 42 of record RJWH01001455.1, read on the forward strand.
TTTTAAAAAAAACATGCATAAGTAAAATTAAAATAAATTTTATAACAAATCCTCTCAGAAGCAAGACGCAGTCCAGACTGGGACAGTGACCCGCCACCTCCCCGCCCACCGCCCACCCCACCCCTCCACATCCCGCACTCTCCGTGGCAGACACCCCTTCTCGTCCCCTTACTCCCTGCTGCCCCGACCTCCTGAGCTGCGTCCCCCACCTTGGAGTCAATCCCGGAGACGGCTCCTCTTGAATTCTGCAGGGGTAGGGGTGCACATGACTGGGAGGTGACCAGGCCTGTGAGGGTGGGACAGGAACCCCCCCAAGGGAGTGTGAGTGAGCAGATGACTCTGGGGCGTGGTCTTCCAGGGTGCGTCGCAGAGCTGGGACGGAACCGGGTGCCCGCTGTTGCCCCTCAATGTTAGTGGTCCCCAGGGGCATGCAGGCTCTTACCTGAGCTAGACGACAAGGTCATAGCGAGTCACCTGAGGGGCCACCAGCTGGGCCAAGGGTACACAGGAAGATCTCTTGGGCCAGCGCTGACAGGCATCATCACACACCCCAATAGTGGCTGCTGTTGAGGCCCCCCTCAAAGTCCTTCCCAGGAGGTGCGTGCTTCCCTTTCTTTCTGTCTCTTTTTTTTAAGGAAAGGTGCAGGCAGGAAGAGAGAGGAAGAAGCACTTATTTATTTTTATTTAGCTTTTGAGATTGGTTGATCCTGTCCCAGGATGCGAACCCAGGTCCTCGGGATGTGCATGGACTGTGCCGGCTGCAGGCAGGGGCTCCAACTGCTGCCCCACCAGGGTGTGTCCCCGTTTTTGTTTTTAAGAGGGGAAAGAAGGAGAGGTGAGAAGGAAGAAGCATCTCTATTTATTTTGGTTTTTCATCATGACCTCAGGTCTCAAACTCAGGTCCTTGGGCTTTACATGGTCCAAACGCCACTGTCTCAGCCGCCGGAGCTTCCCTTCCAAAGGGGAGCCCTGTGCCAGGCTCCTCCGCCTCCTGGGCTGTGTTCCCTTCATTTAGTGCAGCTCAGCCAAGTCTCTGTGTCTGTCTCTGTCTCTTCTCCCCCGACCGCAGTGTGTGGTCTCTGCCCCTCTTCTCCACAGCCTGTGAGTTGCATCAGCTGAATTAACCTGCTGAACAGTCTTGAGAGTCGCCTTCCCAACTTGACTTGAGCCCTTCCTGTGAATCCTCGGCTCCATCATTGTGCCGCGCATAGGAGACATTCCTTCAAATGCTCCTGGACGCCCGTCTGCGGACAGGGATCCCAGGGGACAGTGGCTTAAATCCCCACGGGCCCCAGTGAGCATCACTGTGGATTTGGCGTCAGGCGAGGACTACTGGGCAGCAGTGATCAGCAGAAGGAGGAGGTCAGGGGGTCCTGCCCTCTGGAGTGTCTGGTCCAGCCGAGGAAAGGGTGGCCTGTTGCCAGCACAGGTGACAGGCATCATTCACATGTCCAGGGCACATGGAATGTCCTAGACATGTGTTGGAAAGGCAGGTATTTCAAGGGTGGTGGTCCTTTCGTCCAGCTCTTGCTAAGCCACATGAGGCAGGAAGGCCAAGAACAAAAAGAATTCCATCCCTGCCCTTGGTGAAGCCACAGTCGGGGCAGAAGACCAGAGCACCTGCGGAGAAGAGGACAGCCTGAGAGACAAGGTGACAGGTAGGGGCAGAGTGAGTCACAGAAGGGAGAAATCTGGGGAGACTTCTTGGAGGAGGCGAGTTGGGACTGAGAACCGGAGAACAAAAAGGACTGGTTTTCGGGTGCCCCAGTCCTCAAAGAGCTTGCCTCACTTTTCCTTTCTTTTCCCAACGAGTGCCTGGTCTCCCCTGAAGTTCAGGAGACCCCCACTTAGTGAGATACAAGGACTGGGTCTGTGCCATCCCTGAAGCCCAGAGTGACCTCAGGCAAAATTCCTTCCTCCTCTGTTTAATGGGTTCATCACCCTCACAAGTTTGCTGGGCACAAAGGAGACTGTGTGGCTGCTGTGCCAAGAAAGGGCAAGGTTCCTTAGCTCTCACGTCCCACCACTGATGTCACAAATGGGGAAACTGACACCCAGGGAGACTAAGCACCTTCATGCAAGCGCCTTCATGTCGGGCCTCTCAAGTGCCTGCTAGGCAGTATTTTCTCCTCTGTGAAGCTGGGTCCCCTCCAGAACCAGGGGGTCTCCACTGGGTGGTGGGGGAGGGGGGAGTGCTGTGTTATCTGGCACCTTGGAAATGTTAATTGAGGGAAATTATGCAAAGGAGCCCAAACTGGAGATGCTCATTTGAATCTCAACAAGGTACTACATTAAAAATAGCAGGAGGCAGGGGCCAAGTTTGGGGTCGGAGGGAGGCTGACAGGTCCCAGGCCCTGGGAAGGTGCGGGCTCAGGGGCCCTGGGGGGCTGACCAGGCCTCAGAGCCTGAGCCTGGAGTCTGGAGCCTGGTTGCGGAAGACCACGACCCCCACTGGACCTTCAGCTCACTGGGCGTGCAAGTGATCGTTCTGAAATCGGATCTGGGTGCACCCTGGTGGCTTAGTGGATTAGCCACCGTGGTGCAGTCCACATACAGCCCAAGGTTCCTGATTCAAGACCTGGGGCCAGATAATCAACCAAGATGAACAACTAAAGGAAAAATAAAAGTGCTTCTTCCTTTTCTCTCTTCCTGTCTGCTTGCCTTCATTCTGCCTGTACCTTTCCTTGAAAAAAAAAAAAAAAATCAGATCTGACCACATGGTTCCTCTGTATATGACCTGCCGAGGCTGACCCTCCGCCTCAGACAAAGCCTCTTAGCACTCCAGGCCTTTCCTGCGGGTCCCTGGTCTCCCACCAGGTGTCTGTCCAGAGCTCCCCACCGGGGTCCAGCCAAGGAACATGCATTCTTATCACCAGATCAGCCTCGCCTGCTGCTGAGCGCTTTCCCTGCAAGAGAGCTATGTCACCCTTTCAGCACCAGCTCACAGGCACCTTTCTACCACCTTCAGGCCGAGCTGGTTGCTTCTGGCTCTGTGATTTTCCCAACACCTTCTAGAAACTTCTGCAGCACCTGCTGTTGGAACTGACGTGTCCAAGGGCCAGGCTCCTTGAGGTCAGGGGCCATGTCTAGAGCACCCCCTGGGCCTGCTCAGAGCCGGCCAGTCCACCTGTGCAGAGAATATTTGGAGTATATGTGGGGAATGACCACAGGTCTGCCCCTCTGTGGAGGCCATACCCACCCCCTTCCTCCGGAGCTGGCTGAACAGGCCTGGGTGACTCTGGGCCCCCACCCTTGTCTGTCCTCAAGGACAACTCGGGGAGGGGAGGGGCCAGAGGAGGGTGGCTGGTTATTAATTAAAAAGCAAGTCACGTGCAGGCCTTGCTTCATTCCAATAAAAACCGTCAAGGGTATTAATTACCAGATCTGGCGATAGACGTGGGGTAGGTTTACTCAGGCCAGGCAAGGATAGTGGTGTCAGAATGTCAATGAGCGGCCTCTGAGCTCACCTCCAGCTGAGGAGGGGCTGGGAAGCCAAGGGGCACCTTGGGAGGACGAGTGTCATGAAAATGACATGCCGCCTCTGGTGACCTCCTCTTACAGAGGAGTCACCAAGAGCCGCGCAGGGGCCACGTGACTGCATTTACCTGCCTTCTGTCATTTCACTTCCAGCAACCTCTTGAGATCGGCCCTATTTTTACCCTCATTTTGCAGCTGAGGACATCTGGGCACAGAGAGGTTTTATAACTTGGCAGAGTCACACAGCTAGCTAGTGGTTGAAGAGTCTGCTCTAGGATGCAAGGGCTTCCATGAACTGACTGTGGTCGAAGCAGCTCTTCCATGCACAGGTGGGGAAACTGAGGCAGGAGAGAGCATGGCTTGGCAAACCTGGGCCACATGAGGGTGGAACACACTATGCCCAGGATTCTCGCCTCTCCTCACCAGCTAAGTGTACCGGGCAGGGTCCCCTGCAGGAAGGGAAATGGCGAAGGGGCCCAGATGGGCCAGGGTTTGGACACTAAAGCCCACTGCCCCTCCCTGCCTCCCTGAGCCTTTAGCAGCCCAGCTGGGTGAAAACAGCTCCCTACCTCTCATGTCAGTCCAAGGCGGTCTCGGCCCAGCCCCAGTCCCAGCAGAATTAAAATAGGTCTGACCTACATAGAAACACGATGCCAGAGCGGCGCTTAGGGCTGTGTCAGCAAAACTCCAACTGGGTAGGAAACCAACGCCCTTTGGGATGAGCAGCCCCTACCCCAAGAAGGGGACCAGGCTGTCCCAGACCAGGGCCAGAGAAGTCTGCACGACCCTGAGCACCAACCGTGCCCTGAAAGGTGCCCCAGTGTGACAAAGAGGTGGATAAGAAGGCAGGACGACAGCTGCTTCATGGTCTGGCTGCTGGAGAGCTCAGGAGCAGATGACGGAGCCCAGTGCCACTCACTGTCTCCCAGGGAATGAATCTCAGAGGCAGGTGCCCACCCAGGGGCGCATAAGCCATGAGCAGTGGGGTGGGCAGGCAGGTCTCTGGTCTCTGGGTGGGAGGAGGAACTGGGGTCTGGGGTGGGACACTGATGGGCTTTGGAGAGGACGTTTGGACCCATGAGTTGAGGAGGTCCTCCAGAGGACAATGGCTTTGACTGGCCTTGGACTAGGGGTGGGGCGCAGGCAGGCTGGGCCCCCAGGGTCCTGCACATTCCCTTTGGTCACCAAAAGCAACCAGCTCTGGGAGTGGATGTGCAGAGAGGCAGCTGAGCACACGCTCCCGGGACAGGGGCCCCTCTGGGGCCACACCAGGGTCCCGCGCTCAGCCGGCCTACACCCTTGGTTAAATGCTCTGTTGCAGACTTGAAATTCTTCGTAACTTTATCTCTGAAGGTGCATTCTGTAAGTGAAGTCCTGTAACAGGACTGTGAGTGTAATTGGGAACAGAGTCACTCAGGACAGTGAGGCCCCAGAGTATTGGTCACGGGTGGAATTAGGTGGACTCATGATGCTCGCAAGTTCCGGGAGGTTCAAGGTGAGCAGGAGACCAAGCGGAAGAGGCCCCGCTTTCTCTTTAAACCAGATCTCACTCTGAATGCGGAGAGGGCATTAGCAATCTGAGAACCCCAGAATGCTGGCTGATCCTTTCTTACTCGGCACTTCCCATCTTCACCCAAATGACAACACAGACAGAAAGAGAAAGCCAGACAGCTCAGTTTCCTTCTGCATCATCAGGTGAAATCAGAGGATGCTGGCTGAGTGTGTGGGTATAAGAGATGTGATGGGAGCCCTGCCGGCTTAGCGGTTAAGTCCACCAGGCACAGTTCACATACAACCCAAGGACCCTGTTTCCAGACCAGACAGGAAGAGAAGCTTGTTTTGTTCTGCATTTTTTTACTTTTTTAAGAGGAAAGCAGGCAGGCAGGCAGAAAGGGAGAGGAGGAAGGAGCATTCTTATTTATTTGTTCATTGTTGGTTGTCCCTGCCCACCCCATCCCGCCCCAGTTCCCTGAGCTTTGTACTGACATAGCACTGGAGTCATGAGGGCTCACAGAGAAGCTTGCTTTGCATGATCTTTTTATTCTTCATTCAACTCTTCACAAACCAGATTGAGCAAGGACAGAGTGCCATGACACACAGAAGCCACCCATCCAGGAATCCTGGGGTTCCCCGGGCTGGCCCAGCACAGGGGTCTGCCTGAGGCAGCTCAAGGAGGACTCAGCACCAGCACCAGGGGACCTGTGGCCGTGCAAAGACTGGCCCCCACCCCTTATCCAATGCACACACTTCTACTGAACTCCTCGGTCCATGCTCTGGGTACATGATCCACTGACCTGAGCCCTGGCCTCGTGGGGACAGCTCCCCGGAAAGGATAATCACCTGGAGTGGAGAGAGATGGTCTTGATCACAGTGAGGGTCTCAGCCCAGCAGGGCTGGGATCAGTTGGGCCTGGACAAGTACCTGTCAGAGCTGAAGGCAGCTCTCCGGGAGCGTGGGTGGGAGACCACAGGGTCCTCAAACCTCACGGGGCCTGACACCTGCACGTAAGAAGGTCCAATGGGAAAGAGTTGGTAGCCTGTGAACACATCAGAAAGTGGCCTGGTGACCTAGCAGGTTAAGTCCCCCATCTCCAGCTGACACAGCCCACATACATCCTAAGGACCTGGATTTGCATCCCGGGACCAGCGGGGAACAACGAAGATGAGCAACTAAGTAAAAATGAAATGCTTCCTCCTCTCTTTTCCTGCCTGCCTGCACCTTTCCACAAATAAACAAAGAAACAAATAAAATGCTTTGGTCCTAATCTAGGTCACTGGCGAGCTGACCACTGACTGCGGAGGCTCCCTGTGAGCCGGTATGGCCTGACAGCCACTGGAGCCTGGAGGCCAGGGTGTCTGTCCTCTAAGGCACCTGGCTGCACCCCCTGAGGGTCCCTTACGTTAGAGAGGGCTGAGGCCAAGACCAGGCAACGAGGCAGTTAATACCTCACGCACCCAGTTCTGACTATTCTCAGGCAGAGACACATCTAATCCCCAGGGCACCTCCTCCAGGTGGGCAAGATCCTTAACCCCGTGGGATGGATGAGGTCACTGGTCCCCAGAGATGTGAGATTATTTGCCCAAAGACACATAGATAGCAAGGGACCACATTGGGATTTGGAGGTTCAACCGCTAGACTGAAAGACCTCCTTCCCTTTGTCTTGGCTCCCTTCTGGTTTGGTCCTGATGGCCCCTTGGGACACCATTTAGGAGGGGCCCAGGGAAAAGCATCAGAATGCTAGGTAACTCTTCTCATGTTTTTGAGGAAAGGCACAGGCAGGAAAGAAGGCAGGCAGGCAGGCAGGCAGGCAGGTAGGAAGAAGCACTTTATTTTATTTGTATTTAATTGTTCACACTGATTGTTCCTGGACCCAGGACTCGAAAGGAGGGGTATGTGGCCTGTGCTCCTTTGGAGGCAATTGACCTAACCGCTGCTCCACCAGGGCACACCCATTCTCATTTCCAAGTGAGAAGACAGGCTCAGAGAGGGGAAGGGACTTGCCTGCCATTGCACAGTGACTCCTGACTCCCTGCTCCAGAGTGGAGGAAAAGCCCCAACCTGACACTTCCCTTTGGACATCCCCAAGGGTCCTCAGTCTTGGAGACCTGCCAGGCTAGGTCTCTGAAATTGAGCAATTGGTGCTGGGGTTGGGGGCAGATGGACAGTGTAGGGCCGGGGAAGCTAAAATCCAGCTCCTAGGCACAGGGACTGGGTGGGATCCAAGGTTGGGAGATGCAGAGAACAGGTGTGTGTATTGGGGGGCACCGAGGAGAGTCATCTCTGGTTCCCTGGGCCTGTGCTCCGCTGTCACCCAGTCACAGGAACACGTATTGCCCGTATCTCTGCCTTCCTTGGAGTCCAGAGCTGATACAATTAGTTGAATATATTCTTCAGCATTTTCTACCTGGGTTCCCCTCTCCTCCCTTCTGCAAGCAGGCCAGCCCCGAAGGGCCAACCCCCAGCCATCCCAGAGCACTGGACACACTCCTTGAATCTCAAATGGTCTGTTTGTAATTCCTCTTGCTGTCGACTCCTCGTTCTCATGACCTCCTCTCCTTAATCAACATTGATATGGGTTCAACTAAACTGACATTTCCATCTTCGCTGCACCTCCAGGAAGGATTGACACAGACTTCTGGGCCTCCTGTCCCCTGTTCTTCCTGAAGGAATAGTGTCCTGTGGAGGTCACTGGGGAGAGGGGAAGCTGTGGAGTCATCTTTCAGATGATGCAGACCAGAGTCACGCCTCTTATATCTTTCTTTTTGGATTCATTTATTTTTAAAGAGAGGAAGAAAGGAGGGAGGAATGAAGGCACATAGGAAGGAAGAGAGAGGAGGAAGAAGCATTATTTGTTTCATTCTGACTTTTCACCCCAGCCCCAGGTCACGAACCCAGGTTCTTGGGCTTTGCATGGTCCTCATGTCAGCGTCTTAGTTGCCTGAACCACCAGGGCATACCCTGTTTTTTAAGACACAATAGCACCAGTTAACAGATGTGTGTCCAGGCTGACCTGGTCAGGGATTCCACTGGGCCTGACCAGCTTCATAGTTCCAGGGGGACCCCTCCAGTTTGTGCTAGCCGCCCGGGACCTCGCAAGTTCAAGAGCCAAGGTCACCTGGGATAGGGAATGGGGCCGGACAGTCCCCGGGCAGTGAGCACCACTGGCCTCAGATGCTGCCCTGGGCGCAGGTCACCAAACCCACGGGCCTCAGATCCTGCTAGTCAAGTGCCCCCACACTGCGAGGGACCAATGGGCCATTGAGAGAGCCTTTCCAGGGCTCTGAGCAGTCTGGCTGCCTCCTCCTGGTGCCCCAGCATCCTCAGCTCCTTTATTTATTTTCAGAGCAGGAAAGGCTTCTGAATGTTTACCCCTGGGGGATGTTGGGCTCATGAATAATGCAGCTCACCAGGGATGCTGGTTCTGAGCCCCACCCTGCCCTGTCCCGGAAGGCTTGGTCGCCCTGTCTGTCCCTGCCACTTGCTGCTGTATTTGGGAAGTCTGAGCTTCAGAACCCCCACTCTAAAATGGGGTGCTGAGCACTCCTCGTGGGCTGTGTGGTTCTGTTAGAACGCACTGTGGGGTAGCCTCCCAGGTGGAAGTAACACCACAGCCCTGGAGCGCCCCCTGTTGGTGGGGCGACAGCTTTCTAAATGTGTACTGCTGAGCCTAAAGCAGGAATGATTTGTTAGACACAGGGAGGACTGCAGTGTTAAAAAGGATGGGCAAACGGTCAGGCAGCGAGTTCTCCAGAGAAGGGTGAGTGCATTTGGTTGGGAGCTGGGGGAGGGACCATGGGGCCCCCTGTGGACTCCCCTCCCCTCTTTCCTCCCTGGAGCTCTGGGAGGCACTGACCTCACGCTACTCTCTATCATAATATTTACCAACAGCACTGCAATTGAGCCAGGCAGCTCAGCAATTATAATCATGTTATCATTATTGCTGATAATTCCGATCATAAGCATAAATTATAAACAGGAGTAGGGCACAGCGGGTAGAAGCAGGAAGGCAGGGACACCTCTGGGAGGGTGTGGGGGGTGAACTTGGTCTGTCTTCCCACTTTCCTGCTCCCACCCACCTCCTGTTCTTGGCCAAGGGTAAGTGTCCCCTCCAGAGTCTGGCCCAGGGATACTGGGAGCTCAGGTGGATTTTTCCCACCAGGGCCCCAGGCTGCCCTGACCACCTGACACTGAGCCCCACGCTGCCTCCCAGAAACTATTAAGGCGTGATTATTACAGAGACAGTCGTTCCAAATTGATCTTTCAGTTACTCCACAGCTGCAACCATGGAGACGGCCCGGCTCAATTACATGCCTCTCTGTTCTTGAAAGATTCCAGCAGAGGAGAATCATCGGAGAAGGAGGCTGAGCACAGAGCTGGTGGGGACAGAGGAGCAGGAGACACACAGAGACCTGGGGATACAGGGACCCCAGAGACACAGAGACAGAGAGAAAAGGCAAGCTGAGAGAGCTGGGAGAGAGAAAGGATGTGAGGCAGAGACAGAGGGATGATGCAGAGTATCCCCAGCAAGACAGAGTTGATTTTGACAGAGAGACAGGGACAGAGAATTCAAGAGCAACAGCCAAGAAGCAGGGATGGGGCATGGAGAGACACAGGAGTAGGAGAGACAGAGGCCTAGGTAGAAACAAAGATGCAGAAAAAATCAGGGACAGATTTTGCTGGAGAGAGCTATCCCTAAAGGCAGCAAGAAACAGAAAAAAATAGAGACCAAGTCATCTACCTGACAGGAGACAGATGAGGTCATCTTCTTTTTCCATCCATCCACTCATCAGTACATCCATCCACCCATCAGTACATCCATCCATTCATCTACCCACCCACCCATCCATCCATCCCATTCATCATCCACCCACCCATCTATCCGTGCATCCATCCACCCACCCATTCATGCATACATGCATCCCTCCCTCCATCCATTCACCCACCCACCCATCCACCCAGCCATCCATTCAGCCTTCAACCCACCCACCATCCATCCATCCATCCCCTTAGCAAATGTTTGTTAAGCCCTACGATGCACTTGGTTGGTGTTGCAAATGTCAAGGGGGGCAAAGACCAACCCCCAGTCTCCCTTCATGTGAATTTAGTGAGTCAGGCAGGAATCAGGTAATCACTCAAACATAAAGTCCCTAGCAAGGCACTTGGAGTTCTTAAAGGCTCTGAACAGCTTGGTGGGTGGGTGGCTGGTCAGAGTGGTCAGGAGAGGCCTAGCAGGACAGGCAGGCTGGGTGGAGAAGGGCTGAGTGAGTGCAGAGACTGCAAAGGTCCACTTCCACTCGCTGATGGAAAAGCAAAGATGTGGGGAGTGGAAGTCTGAAAGGTTGCGGGGAGACAGGGAGCCCCTGCATGATAGTTTCTTCTGGTGGGAAGTGGGTGCAGAAGGGCCTTGCATTCCCAGAAAATCCTGGGGTGGGAGAAAAAGACTTTAACATGTGCTGTGGTCCTGCCCAGAGGGAGACCAGAGAGGCTGTCCATTCAGTCGCCTTACTCATCATGTCACCCTTCAGGCAGGGCCCCCAGCAGCCCCATTCCTCCCCCAGCTGAGGGGAGTCCATCATGGTCTAGGGCCCAGGGCCCCTCAAGGCTCATGCCCTACACTGCGGGCCCAGGGTGCCCAGGGGCAGGGACTGGCCCACTCCGTGTCTGATACAGAGAGGGCTCAGGGCCAATCTGACCCAGCCAGATGCCAGGCCTGAGCCTGTGACAGAGCAGCCAGCACAGAGTGCCCATGGCACAGGGTTGGGGTTGAGGGCTGGATGCTGGGGCTGAGTTAGAAACATGTACCAAGGTCAGTATTCCCCAAGGGGCACCTGGGGAAGAGCTGGGGGCTGTGTTCTAAAATGCAGAGTACCAGGCTGTGTCCCACCCCTCCAGTGTCTGAGCAAACACACTCCTGGAAGGGGCTGGATCTACCCTTTTAACAAGCTAGCGACTCCACGACATAGTCCAGATACGTCGCAAGGGCCGGGTCAGCGACACAGGGTGGAGCGTGGTGAGGGTGGCAACAGCCAAGATAGTAACCAAATAAAAATAATAAAATCCTCCCCTCTCTTCCTGCCTACCCCTCTCTGCTCGCCTTCATCCCTGCCTGCACCTTCCCTTTAAGAATGAAAATAAAAGCAAGCAAGCAAGGTGAAGAGCCTGAGGCCTGGGTCCCCATCAGCAGCTGATGCCTCTCCACAGGAATTTTGGCTATGTCGAGAGCCCCTTCTGCAGATAGGAAAACTGAGGTCCAGAGGGAGAAAGCACCCAAATGCTGCAGCTTTTTGCTATGCTAGGCTTCCAGCAGGGAGGAGCACTGACTCCCGTCCCCAGCCCTCCATTGAGACACACAGAGCAGAAACCCCCACCCCCCACAGCTTGCAGAAGCCTGTCCTCCTCCCCCCATAGCTTTCCAAACGACCCTGGTTTTTCCCAAGTGGGGATATTGGTTTGAAGTGCTTCCCCCTTGTTTTCCCTTTTTCTGGCCCTGAAGTCCTTCTAAATCTTCACTCATTTACAACTAAATTTACTTAGCAGAGCAGTTGCCAGGTATTTGCTGGAAAAACCAAGCTTGTTGGCTCCCCACAGGGGTGAGGAGTCTTGGGGGGCCCTGGGCCCTGGTGAGGGACTGGAGTGCTAGGGCCTAGGGAGAGGGGCCCCTTTTGGGAAGATGACCCCAGGGACAATGTTTGTTCCTCACTTGTCCCAGCTTCTCCCAGTTTGGGCTAACAGTGACCTCGCTGGTAGCCTCAGCTCCACCTCTGGGTGGGAAGTTGAATTTCTGGGGTTGACTGTGGACCCTCAGGCATCTCCTGGAGACCCTTTCTGTCCACAGAATGGGCAGGATGTAGTCTGGCTTAGAATGAGCATTTAATAAATGTTTGTTCGTGATTACTAGTATTGCTGACGGTTGCTTGGCAGCAGAGAATTGGGGGTCTCCAGGAGCCTCTCGGAGGAACTAGCAGATGAAGAGACTTGAGAGGGCTGCTCCAGGACCCCTACTCCCGCTCCCACCCAGAATGTTCCAGGCTTGACTGAGCTTCGATGTGGAGCTTATTTGCGGGGAAAGGGTTATGGCTGACAAAAGGTTGGAGAATTAGCCCCCGGAGCTGCATTCGATGCGCAGTCACTAGACATGTATTATAGTTTGTCTAGTCCACAGTGAGATGTGTTGTTAAGTATAGACGTGGGGCGGGGGGGTCCTGGTGTCTCAGGGGTTAAGCCTGTGCCTGGGGAACAGCCCACGTGCAACTCAAGGACTCGGATTTGTGGACCAGGACCAGGGGTAACAACTAAAATGAACAACTAAATAAATAAAATGCTTCCTCCTCCAACCTCTTCCTGCCTGCCTTCTATCCTCACTATTTCAGTTTTATTTTTTAAAGGAAAGGCGCAGGCAGGAATGAAGGCGAGCAGGCAGGCAGGCAGGAAGAAGAGGAGGAAGGATTTTATTTACTTCTATTTTAGTTGTTCACACTGGTTGCTCCCCCTGGGACCCAGTACTGGAACCCAGGAAGATGTGGACTGCACTCCTTCGGAGGCGACTGACATAACTACTACTCCACTAAGGCACACCTATCTTCTTTAAAAAAAAAGAAAAGAAAACCCAACACTGGATTTCAAAGCCTTAGTATGAGGAAAGGAATGTAAAACACTCCTTTTTTTTTTTTTAAAGCACAGACACATTGAAATAAACACATTTTGCAAGTGTGGGATTAAAGAAAAAATTGTTACAATGTATTTCATCTGCTTCTTTTTACTTTTGCAATGTGACTACTAGGAAATTTTCAATTTCCTCTGTGGCATGGATTTGCGGCTCAAATCGTATTTCTGTTGGACAGTACTGCCCGAGACTACCCACCAATGCCAAAGCTGGGGCCGGGGAGGCTGGGACTTTAATTCTACCTGTGTCCTCAGGGAAGGCCTCTCTGCTTCCAAGCTGTTCCAGCTTGCCAGGGTGGCTGACATCCCAGCACAAGGGCTTTATTGGGGATGGGGGTGGGGTGTGTGGATGGCTTGTGGGCCTCTAAGAAGTTACTTTGCTGGTCAAATGCTCCAGTGAGGAAAACGATCTCTGTCAACAGCCTGGACTCAACAGCCTGGACGAACCATGGACACAAAGATGGGGGAGGGGGATGAGGCCCTTTCTGAGAGGGGGGTTTGGAGATCTGGGTCACAGAGGCAGGGGTCCCCAATGTGCACATCACCTCCCCGTTGTCCCTTCTGCAGCCCCCACCACCTGAGCACCCTGGAGGCAGGGCTAACACTTCACATCTAGGCTGCAGATTCGGTGCCACCTTGTCTGACCTTGTTTTATGGATCCGGCAGGCTGCCTTGAAAGCACATTTCCATACATTGCATTTTGTTTCCCTTTGGTTTCCATGATGGGACAGAAGACAATTGCTCCTGGGAGAAACAGGAGTCACTGATGCCAGAAATCCAGAAGTCTTTCATGTCTCTTTTAAAAAAAAATATAAATGCAATATAGTGCATGTGTCTACTGTGGAGACCACCGGAAAGAAGAAGAAAATGAAATGATTCTTATTGTGTACAACCAAAGACAAGCACCAGCCACGTATCAGAGGTGCATTTATCAGGACTCTGGTGACAAGTAAGCCGAGGAGGAAAGGGGCCTGATACAGCACACACGAAATATAAGCATGGGAGGGAAGCCCAGGGTGCAACCGGGTTCAGCATGTCTCAGTTTTAAAGAATATACAGCAAGTATCAAATAAGATCATATTCCTGGTGCGACCTGATGACTCAGGCACTAAGTTGGCGGCTGGGGTGCAGGCTGTGTAAAGGACGAGGACCAGGGTTCAATACCCAGGGAAGGAGGTCAGGGGGAACCTAAATGAATAAAAATGCTTCCATCTCCCCTCCCTCCCTCCCTCTGGGCTTGTCCCAGAGAAGGCTGAGGAATGGCCTTGCTGGGAATGGCTGGCTTGTCCCTCAACTGGTGCCCTGTCTGGGGGGGTTGGGGGGGCGGTTACCTCCAAGGAACAAAGAGTCAGAAGAAGTGGCCCAGAATCATGGGAAAGGTCATAATGCAGTAGGTCAGGCACCCCATGGGGGCAAGGGGCTGATACCACCAAGAGGGGCAGTTCTCCCTGGTGACCAGTCTGCTGGTCAGAGACCCTGGGACATGTACCAGGCTCCAAAAAAGAGATAGGAGTCCTGTGTGCACGTACCTGGGCTGATGGGGACAGGCTGCCCAGGGGCACAGTTACTTCCTCAAAGGACGCTCTGCAAAAGGGAGACTGTCCCCTTCTCCCCTGTCCAGGGAAGGAGGACATGGGAAGGTCTTTGTAATAGGGAAAGTGTGACTTCAATGGAGTTAAGATGAAGAGGCTGAGAGAAACCTGTTTCCCTATCTGTGTAGTCAGGGGGACTCCACCAGACCTGGGAGAGGACGAGGCAGGGTGTGCCAAGGTGCTTCCTGGGTCCCACGGGAGTTCCTGAAAGTGGGCAGGCCACTGGCAAGGGCTCCTCCAACACATGTCCTCAGCTGAGGGAGCAGCCCTTCTCGGGAACCGAACTTGACACTGATGTGAATGTCCACGACTGTGTTCTTGGAACCTCCACCTCCTCAGGAAGAACAGTTCATGCAAAGATTCCAACTCTGACTTGGTCCCAAGATGAGACCAACAAGTGAACACAGTAAGGACTGCCTTTCATCAAACACCTACTATGCACCAGGCATGCCACTAAACATTTTCCTTCCATCATGTGTCTTTTAATCCTCCAACAATCTTAGCAAGAAAGGATTATCTTGGCTCCATTTTACAGATGAGGAAGCTGAGGCCCACAGAGGTCAATTCACTTGGCCTAGGACACACAGCTAGTGAACATGGAGCCAGGCATCATACCCCAGTTATATATTGCTGAGCAAGGCCTGGGCATGCCAGACCAAGGTCTTTTTCTGTATGACACTGCTGGGGTCAGGCTGGTCACTGTGGACTGGAAAAGAAGCCTGGAGGCTGGAAGCTGGCATCCACCAGCAGCACTCTACTTGCATTACTGCTGCTTGGAATCTCCTGCAGAGGGCAGTACTGAGCACACACCAGCTCTCCATCCCCAGAGCTCCCTGAGGCTCTGGAGGTTTCTGGCCTTCAGCCTGAGGACTTGGGGTCCGGGAAACATTCTACTCAGAAACCAGCAGCCCAGCCAACCAGGCCTCTTGGGACCAGCTTTTCCCAACTGGGTCCACTGAGCCCATTAGCCCCCCCATCCTGACATCTCATGGGCAGGTGTAGACATAATAGAAGGGCCATAGGTCAGTGGGCAGAACCAGGGTAATGGAGCCAATAATATGTATGTCCCTGGGAAGTCACTAATAGACACTTAACAGGGGAGCCCATGATGATGACGTTATCCATCCTGGGGTCACATGAAAGTTTGCTTGGAGGCTTCTGGAAGGAGGAAATGGAAAGCTGAGCTGTCTTGCCTAAGGTCATGTAAAAGAGCTAGGATTTGAACCCACACAGTCAGGCTCCTGCCCTCAGTCATGTGGCTGTAGCGCCAACACGGCAGATGGGGATGTGGGGCCAGGAGGGACCACACAGCAGGCTGCCTGGAGGTGTCTTCAAGTCTGCCAGAGAGAGGAGGCAGGGGAGGTAGTGGGGTGGGGGGGGGGGAAGGGGAGGGGCAGCACAGAACCGAGCCAGCGTCATTCCCAATCCCCACTGCTTTGACCTGTGTTGTGCACTGGCTCTGGACTGTGGACACAGCCTGCCCAGGAGAAGCTCTGACCAGCTTGTGGGCTCTCCAGGAAACCTGGTCAGCCCACATTCGCCTTTACCCAGCACCTGGCTGGCGGGGCCCCTGAGGGCTTTGCTGGGACCTAGTAGATTCTCAACCTGTGCTGGGCTCTCCCCAGCAGCTGGGACCTGCCTGATTGTGTCTTTCTTCCAGATGCCCAGCACAGTGAGGGCCTGGCAGAAGGCTCAGGGCACTTTGGTGAGCCATGAGCAACCTGCTCCGTGTCCTTGATCAACGTGCCTGGTTTGGGAAAGGCCCGGAATTGCGCTCCACTCCCGCTCCCTGAATCCCTTGAAGCTGGGGGCGGCGGTGTAGTGGGGGAAGGGGGTGACAAAAACGTGGGTGTGGGGAAGTCACAAGGAGGGATGCCCAGACAAGTTGGGTCCTGGAGTGTCCAACTAGATGTGCTGCGACCTTGGCGTGTCACTACCTTCCCGCCAATCCCAGGGGACAAAGGCCACAAGAGGTATCTGGTCCAAGTCGTCCAGGAAGATAACCTGGGCAAAGTGGGGTGACGGGGGTGACCAGCTGCGCGACTTTACTGTCCAGAGCTGTGCGCAGGGCCTAAGGTGGCTCTGGCCGCGGCCTTTCCTCCTGGGATCCACCCCGCACCCGCCGAGTGACCTTGACCCTCCAGCAGGGGCCCGGGTCTTCCAGCGCGGCCAGCTGGAGCTTTCTAATCTGGCCGGTGCTGGGAGCCCAAGGGCACCGCCGGCCGCGAGCGCCGGAGCCGCCCCTCCCGCGGGCCCCCCTGGCGGCGGACAGCGGCGCGGGGCGCGGGGCGCGGGGCGGGGCGCGGCTCCCCGCGCGGTGCCCAGGCCGGGGCGCGGGGCGGGCCGGGCCGGGCGGGCTAATCCCGTATGTAAATGGCAGCCAATGGAGGGTGGTGTTGCGCGGGGCTGGGATTAGGGCCGGGGCGAATGGCTGGCAATCTTACTGGGATTACAGAACAAAGAGCCTCCCTGCGCTCCCGCTCTCGGCTCCGCTCCCCGCGCCGCGCCCCGCCCTCCGCCGCAGCCCGCGCCGGGGGTGGGGGCCGCCGAGCGCCAGCCCCCCGGCCGGCCCGAGATCCCCCGCCGCGGCCCCCTCCCCGCCCCGCGCCCCGCGCCCCTGCGCCCGCCCCTCGCCGCGCCTCGCCTCCTCTGCCTCTCCTTCCCCCATTCTCCCGGATTAATTAAGGAGGCAGCGGCAGGAGGCTGAGTCCTGGCCGCGGGCCGGGGCCGGGGCGCCGCTGGCAGGAGCGCTTGGGGATCCTCCAAGGTAGGAGAAACTTTTGCGGGGGGCGGGCGCCGAGGCCCTTCTCCCCCTCTCCTCCCACCCCCGTGGCCCCCGCCCCTCCCCCTGAAGGTGTTACAGAATCTGGGTCCGGCTTTTGGGTGCCTGGGGAGGCACGTGACTGGGATTATAATTCGGGCCGGGGGAGGGGAAGCCCGGCCGCCCCCACCTGCCGGGAGGGGCTGGGAACCGGGCGCTGTCACCCCCTGCCCTTCCGGAGGTGGGGGGCGCCCCGGGCGGGCGGGCCGGCGGGCGGGCAGCGGGCGCCCGCAAGCTGCTGCAGTTGGCGAATGAGGTCAGTTCTGCTGCCCGCGGTGGCGGCGCCGGTGTGGGAGCGGAGGGGGCTGGGAAGGCCGCGGCCCCCGCCCCCCACCCTCACCTCCGCCTTCCCCGGGCCGGCCGGGCCCTCCCCTCCCCTGGCGCGTGCCCCCCACTCCCAGGCTGAGTCCGACACAGCCCGTGCTGGTGGTTCCCGGTGGGGCTCACCACGAGGGGGCTGACCTGAGTGGTGGCAGCGGAGCCCCTGGGGTGTTGGGGAGGAGACCCAGGATGGCAGTTGGGGGGTCACAAAGACATAAGTCTGGGGATGCCCTGTCTGCGGGTGGTCTCTTGAGTTTCTGCAAATGGGTAGGGGGGTCGGTCGAGTGGCCGCAGACTCGGATGCACCACTCCGCATCCTGAGTGCCTGAAAATAAGGGACTTGACATCTCTCCTCGGTTCCCTGGCCTGGGTGCTTGCGCCTGGACCCAGGGCACAGGCCACTGTGGCTCTGGACGTGGAGCCACATGACCCAGCTTTCCAGGACCAGACTTGGGATGGGAGGCACCTGTGTTCCCAGGACAGTTGAAGTGAGGGAGCTCAGCATACAGGGGTCTCCCACTGGGCACTCTGGGAAGCACCGGCCTTAGATGGAGTTTGGTGCCGGTCATGTGGGATGTGGGGCGTCCGGCTGCCCTGCCAGCGCCCAGTTTCTGGTAGCAGGGGTGAGGGCCAGGCTGAACTGCTTCCAGAGGGATGGCTGTTTTTCCGGGCTTCTCTTACTGCTCACAGCAAAAGGAAGGGGTGGTCAGGGGCTGCTCTAACCCTGTCTGGCCATCACCTCTCTTCCCCCATTTGTGACCTCAGGACCAGGACTGCTGGGCACTGGCCTGGAGCCTCTGAGCAATCCATTTATTTTAGCAGCATCATTCCCAAAGGGAAAGGTCACCAAAATCGATTATTTATTCGGAGCAGGAGGCGGTGGTGACTGGGGAGACCGGTGGCTGCTGTGGAGGAAGGGCTGGGTGTGAGGGCTGCCAGGAGGGGGGCAGTCAGGTGGCCATCATGAGCCACCCAGCAGGGGACCCGGGAGGGTGTGAGGGAGACTGACCTCTTCTGAAGAGAGCCGGGTGGACCAAGGGACAGCCCTGTCCCCAAGGATGTCAGAATCCCCAACTCTTGTGATATGAGAGGCTTAAGGCCACACCCCATCTGTAGGGCTCTGAGGATGACCTAGAAAGTCAGGGTGCTGCTGACTCGGAGGGTCCCAGAGGACTCCGTGGGAAGGAATGAGGAAGGCTTGGAACTCTGCGGCCACGCTCGTGAAAGGATTTCAGTCCAGAGGTTGCAAAACTGGGTCTTGAAGACTGCACTGGAGGGGCACGCTTAACCTACTTTAAGACAGTTCTCTGGATGCTGGAGGAAGGGTCATTTATTTGCCCTGCTAATCACAGTACTTTCTCCTGTTCGTTTAAGGCAGTCTCCCAGGGCCAGCTAGCCTTCTGACTGGTGGCAGTTAGCGCTGGGTGCCTGGGAATAATTGCAAAGGCTGACGTGTGATGGTCGCTTGCAGGCAGCTAGTCTAGCAGTTTACCCATCTTCCAGCGTCCCTGGTTTGGTAGTGGGTTGGTTGTCAGAGACCCTAGGTGAGGGTCTCAGGGTGACAGCTTGGGGACGTTCGTGTCTTAAGCATGACCTTGGAGCCACAGGCCACTTTCCTCGTTCCTCCTCTTTGGGGTTCCAATTCTTCTTGTCTCTGTCCTGCCTACCCACTGCCTCCTCTTACTGAATCCTGTACTTTTCCTGAAAGATCTTATTTTCTCCAAACCCTGGCCTTTACATGTGCTGTTTCTCTTTATCTGGAAGGTTCTCCGAACCTTTCTGCTGAGCGGCTGGGGGACTTCTTTTAAAGGCCCCACCTGGCTAGGGCGGGGATTAGGAGTTACAGAATTTGCCTCTTTCCTCTCCCCTCCAGGACTTGGCCTGGCTGTCCAGTCCTCAGGCTGGAGGCTTTCCTCCATTGCTGGGACTGGCCAAGGTGCTGCCTCTGTGTCTTCATGACATCCTGGCCTTCCTCTGCCCCAATGTGGGTCTTACTCAAGAGTAACATGTCTGTCCATTGGCACTAGGGACCAGGTAGGGATGGACATTTGCTTTTGATTGGCTGGTGCCCCAGGGCTGGTACCCAAATACTTGTTGAGTGACTGAGTGGATGAATGAAATCCTGCTGCCCTAGAGCTTTGACTCATGCTGAACACACTGCCTCCTACTGTTCCTAGATTCCCATCTCAGGGGCAGGGCCCTCACCATGGTAGAATTCCAGAGTCTTTTCCTGAACTTCCTGCTCTCCATCCTCCTGAGGCCCTCTCTTCCCATTACCCTAACCTGTATCTTCCTTTGAACCTGAGCCTGGCTTTGCTTCCCCACAGATGCTTCCCCATCTGCCCATCCTGCTCTCCATCATGTGTGGGCATCACTCTCTTTGATGCCCAGCAGCCAGGGCCACAGCTGGAATGTGCCCAGTTCCATGGGGCTCGTGGATGTTTCCAGGGGGTTTGGGGAACAAACCTGCCTGGTTAATTCACAAATACCGTGGAGGGAAGCTGGACCTGGGGCTGAGGGCTCAGAAACTCCTGGGAAGGTGTGCGGTCTAGGACCCTTGAGGAGACTGGAAGGGAATTCCCAGCAGGAATTCATAAGCAGGGTGGGGTGATGGGAAGGACTTTTATGTGGGAGAAGGAGGAGGCGGATCTGGGCAGAAGACAGTGAGATGTCACCGCTTTGGTGGCAGGATGACAATGAAGACTTCTGTGTATATGTTGGAGTGTCCAGGTAGGTCCCAAGGGGAGCCAGGCCTCTCCATGGGCGTGTAGGTTACTCATTCTCTAGGATGTCTGGCCGGGATCATCTGTCACCCTAGTGCTCACCATGGTGCTTTGTCATTTCAGACTCAGTGCTGTGTCTTATGGCTGATGACAGCAGGGTCTCGGAGCTGGGGTGGGTGTGTATAAGAGCTGAACCGTGTTCCCTCTGGGGAGTTAAGAGTTCCTGATTTGGCCGGGTGAGGCCGTACTTTGTCTGCTCGCAGGCGTCGGGTGACTGGTGGGGGTGTCTTGATGTCCCGGCAGTGAGTAGAGCTCTCCTTCCAGACACCCCTCCTTTTGGTCCTGGGCTGATCCTGAGCTATTTGTGTGCCCACCTGTCTCCTGCCTTCAGGACCACCTGCCAGATTGAGCCAGTAAAAATAGAGATGCCCAGTTAAGTTTGGATTTCAGACGGGCAGCAGATCGTGCGGTGTTGGGATAGACCGCACCAACCGCCTACTCATTCATCTGACTTTTGGGTCTTTATCTGGCAACTTTAGTGAGGTTGTTGGGGGCTGAAGTGGAGGCACTGGGACCTGGAATTGGGTCAGGGCACAGTCTGGAGTGAGTTTGAGTTTGAGTCCGGCAGAGCCGATTCTAACTTCTTCATCTGGCTTTCTCCAGTGTGTGGTCCAAGTGATGTGGGGGGCTCAGGTCTGAGAAGCCCTGTTTTTCAGTCCTCTGTGCCACTGGGGCGCAGGCAGCGTATGAAGAGATGCTGGGAGGAGGAGAGAAGGGAGGTTGCTGGGATCACCCTATTGGACCCCAATTAAGATTAATTGTCAAGATTTGCAAAGCCAGGCCTAAGCCCCAGGGGCATTTCTCTGATACCTGCTTAGGATAGGGGGTTCTGCCTCTGGGGACCCTGGTAGGGGAGTGTCCTTGCTAAATGGGTCAGAGATTTGAGGGGCTCTTCCATTGAAGGGATACCATGGGTGCTGGGAATTGCCCCCTCCTTGTCACACCCCATCTGAGGCGGGACCTCCCAGCTCTTGTTCTGTGCGGAGGCTCCTGCGATGTTGAGGGTGGGCCATGGACAGGAGGTGAGGGGTGGGATCTGACAACCGTGCCCCTCACCTTCCCCTAGTTCAGCGCATGTGCTCAAATGTCCTGCCAGAGCCCCAGGATGATGCCGTGATTTGAGGGGCTCAGCGCTGCACGGTGGGGGCCCCATTGTCTTGGTCTGTGGGTCACCACAGGCAGGTCTGGAGTGAAGACAGTGGGAAGCCAGAGGTGAGAGGTCCCGGCTTGAGAACTGGGGTTCTGGGTGACTTGCAGCACCGAGCCAGGCTGTGTTGGGGGGAGGCCAGCTGGGAGATGGGGTGACTGGGCCCATCCTCTTCTGAGCCCATGACTGGAGGTGACCATGGGATGCTTCTCTCCTGGGGGCTCAAGCCCATCAGGCCTGTTCACTGGTGGGGTCTGCAGGTATATTTGGTGGCCCCTGTATTGTTCCGTCCATGCATCTGTCTGTCTGTGTGTCTCACTCCAGCTGCCAGGAAGAAACTCGCAGACACCTGCCCTTGGGGTGTCAGGTCCTGGTGCCCAGCCCCAGGTGGGCTGTGGAAGGGACTCTCCCCACTTTCTACACGTTGCTGAGCTGGTGGCAGCTGGTGAAATGCCGGGTCCTGAGTACTGTCCACCACGGACTCACGTTGAGAATCCCCTCACCCTCCAGCACGTTTGCAGCCAGTACCCGCCCTCTCAGCCCAGCCTTGGCAGCCACTGTTCTGCTTTGTCTCTAGTTTGGGGTCTTCCCAAGTGACACGAATGGGATCACACAGCATGCAGCGGAGTCTGGCCTCTCTTGCCAGCCGAATGCCTGCTGGGAGCTGGCTCCTTTTGGTTGCTGAGTCGTATTCCGCCTTGGGGACACACGCCTCCCGCACTCCTGGCTGTGGGGATCCGGCCCTCCTGGCCGGCCCAGCCCTGTGTCACTGCTTGGGACCACCCAGAAGAGAGGGTGCCTCTTTTTGATTTCTCACAAGGCACCGCCTGCTCCCTACCCCACCCCACAAGGGCTGACCCCAGTTGGGAGAGTTGCACCCCTCTGTCTGCAGAGCTGGAATTTCATCCTCCGTTTCTGGTGACTCACAGCAAGCGCCCGATGAAATTACACCTGTGCGACTGTGCCCCCATGCAGGTGGGCTCCCGGAACAATTGGTGCCCATGCTCTGGGGCCCGGACAGCGCGGGGCGGGTGGACAGCTGGGGGCCGGGCAAGCTGGAGGGAGGGAGTGGTCTGTACCCTGGGGTATCTTGTCCATCTCACCCCCCTGGGAATCTGGGTGTGGGGTGGGGCGGGGGGCGTCCCAGTCCTGCAGCTGTCTAACGTGGGTAGACATTCTGTTTTCCTGAAACAAGGGCAGGACTTATTCTGGGGGTGGAGAAGGAGGACCCTGAACTGGTGGTGTAGTCCGACACATGATATAGAGTCAAATGGAAAAGCTGTGTGACCTCAGGAAAGTAGCTTCACGTCTCTGGGTCTCTGTGGGGCTATCCGTAAATGGGAGCACAGAGCATCTGATTTGCAGGGCCAGCTGGGACTTAGCTGGGGTCATTCAGGCCGGTGGACTCCACAGAGCCCCCTCCGGCAGGGCTCACCTAGGGGAGGAGTTGGGGGACATTCATGCCCCCAGTTCCCTGGGTTCCCCGGGTTCCCCTGGAGCCAGAGTGGCCTTCCTTTTATTTGGCGTAGTTGCTAGAGCTCCGAAATGTGGGGGCTAACAGTGTGAGAGCTATCGCCTCCTGCGGTTGACCCGATCCCCTTGGCTGTTCTCTTGTTTGTATGGGCTCCTTTGAGCTTTCCTTTGGTTGTGGAAACTTCTAATGGGAACCCATTCCAGGTCTGCTCCTTGCCTCACTATATGTGACCTGGACGACTGCCTCGCCGGTTAAACATCTAGAAGAGGGGGCAGCAGCGAGTCTCCTGTGGGGTGCCGGGTGCTTTATGAATGAAGGCCCAGCAAGTGCTGGTGGGTCCCCGGGGGCCATGGCTCCCAGAAAAGAGTGCTGGGAGACATTGTGGGCTGCCTGGGTATCTTCAGATTTGGGGTGGGTCACTTTGTTTTCTGTGAGGAGGTCATGGATGTCTGATGAGCTGGGCTGCCTCCTGTACCCCACCACTGTCCTGCTGTCAGAGGCTGGGCCTGCTCAGTTCCACACGTGCTGTGCTAGGTGGGAAGCCAGCCCATGCAGAACAGCCCTGGGGTGCTCCTGGGTGGCTCCCTGGAGCAGGCAGGACCCCTGCCTGCCCGCCTGCCCGCCCAGCACCAGGGTGGTCCTGGCCGGCTCCAGGTGGGTCCTGTGGTTAGGCCTGTCTGGTGTCTGTCTCATGTTTATCCAGGAGCTGGTTTTTCAGGTATGGCGGCTTTTAGCAGCCCAGAGGGTTGAGAGAGGTAGGGCCCTTGGGAAAGGAGGTGGTTGCCCCTGTTTTTGCCTGTGTGCCCTGGCTCTCAGCTGGGGGTGCAGCCCTCTGGGCGGGTGGGCTAACCACATCCTCCCTTTGATCTTGGTCTATCCATCTCCTGCCCGGTCTGTCCCGGCCGCCACAGCCTGAGACATTGTTCTCAGCATATCCAGAGGAGAGATGTTTCTGGTTGCCCCAGGTGAAGGGCCAGTGCCCCTTCTCGGGGGAGCTCCTTTGGCAGCCTCCAGACTTCCCAGCAGGTGCCATGGAACTCTCAGGGCCTTTGAAGCCAGAGAGACATGGGTTGAAGTCCCAGTTCTACTCCTGACCTGCTGTGTGGCGTCAGCCAAGTGACTTCACTTCTCTGAGCCTCATCTGAACTACTGAGGATGGTTTTCCCTACATTGTAGGGTTCTTGGGAGGATAAGTACCTTCAGGTGGGGGAAGCTGGTCACCGTCCCAGTTAAGAGCATTTCTTCAGTTGTCACATCATGATCTCAGAGGCTGGCTGTTGAGGAACCCCAGTCTTGCCTAGAAGAGCTGAGCACCATCGTTCCCGGCTCTGCTCATGGTACCCGCCTGCCGGACACGCTCTTGCTGCCTGTGGCTCCGGGGTCTGCCGTGCCTCAGTTTCTGCTTCTGTAAGCTGGGAAAACCCCAAGGTGGAACCGTTAGGTGCCAGGCCCTTCCCTGCAGGTGGCTTTGGAGAGCCTGCCTACCCTGTCAGGAAGGTGAGACCAGCCCATTCCCAGATGACCCAGGGGCAGCCTGCAGGGGGTGACTCTTGACAGGGTCCTGAGGAATGGGTTGGAGTCAGACCCTGAAGTAGGCAGGCGTGGTGCTTGGCTGTGGGAACAAATAAATGCCCACAAACTGACTAGGTAATTTGAGTCCAAAGAACGAGGCAGACACAGCCATGACATAGAACAACATCTTAATGAGGTAGCTTGCATACAGGGGTCCTGGGTCCTGGAGCTGGTAGTCATGGAGCTTAGCCCCATCTCCTCAAACTAAAGAGTCTTCTTATCGCCTCTCTGCCATGTATTATCATTTAACTAGGTAAAAGGTTAGTCCTGGAGCCTTGGCCCAGTGTCCTGGAGCTGTGCCTCAGGGACTTGTCCATCTGAAGACTGAGCAGGAATGATTGAGCAGTGTTGAGAGTACGAGGAGAAACGGGTTGAAAATCCCAAGAACCACATTTGGATTAGATACCTGGAAGAGGGCAGTCAGCGGTCACGGCCATCCTAGGCGCCACATTCAGAATGGAGTCCAGTCACTGTGATCTATGCCAGTGGGTGTGGGGTCAGAGGCCAAGTCCCCCCATTTTTCTGGAGCTCTTCACAGGCTGGATGAATGAAGAAATTCACAGCAGGTGCGATTAGTAAGAGAAAGCCCAAATTTACTAGCATACCTGTGGAGAGTTTACATGGCGGTAAGTTCTACATGGATTAGACCCACATTTATATCCTGAGCTGAGGCCTGGAAAGGGGACCTGGGGTGTGGGGAGAGAAGAGGGTCTAGAAGACAGGTTTCTTAGAGAAGAGTATTTGCAGATCAGCTGTCTTTTGCTTAAGACCTTCCCAAACTACATTCTAGAGAATAGGGACAAAAAACCCTTTCTGGATGAGAAGGGCGGAGGCCCGGGGGGTGGCAGATGGCTTGTTTGGTGAAGGGAAGGGCTGCAGGGTTGGAAGAATTTGAGCTTCTCCTTGGCCTGTGAGGTGGGCCTCCCCGTCCGCGACTTCTTTGTGTCAGAGGAGGCACCCACAAGAGACCCGCTCTGAGAGGCTTCGGGTGTTCCGTTTTAGCCCCTTCGTGGACATTCTGCGGGGCTGGCCTACATTGTAGGGTTCTTGGGAGGATAAGTACCTTCAGGTGGGGGAAGCTGGTCACCGTCCCAGTTAGGAAGTAAGAGACAGGAGATGACACAGGCCACGTAGACAGGTGAGCATTTCACTCCAGAAATGGCGATGTGTTCCCTGGGACTAACTTGGGGTGTTGTGTTGGGTCCTGGTGAGGATTTCCATCTGATCGCCTCACTCTTCAGGCAGGGCATAGCCAAGCCCTGTGTCTGCGCCAGCCACAATGCGCTCCCCTCAGGTCCTGGAGCATACTGGGCTCCATTTCGCTTCCCGTTATGCTGTCGCTTCTCCTTAGAACATGTCGGAATGTTCCCTGTTCATTTCATTGGATTAATTCTTTTTTTTTTTTTTTTTTTTTTTTTTAATGAGAGGAAAGGGAGGAAGAAGAATTTTTAAAAAATTGTTTATTTTGGTTTCCTCCCTGGCCCTGGATCATGAGCCTGGGTCCTTGGTCCACATCCCAGCCATCTCAGCCGCCTGAGCCACAAGGGTGTATTCACATTGGGGAAGTGCTTACAGGCAGCTCTCAGTTTGCATGGCACTTCTTTTGGGAAGCCTTCCTCCATCCCGGTACTCCTCCAACCCCTGACCTTCCTCAGCGTAGTAGCCTTCTTGGCTTGCTCTATTCCAGCTGCCCTGGTCCTTGTCCGTCCCTTCCAGTGGCTCAGGGCCTTGTGGCCTGGTCCCTTTGCATTGCTGCCCCGGTACCTGCTGCTAGAGTGTATCCCAGACAGACGTGTTAAGTGATTTAAAAGCACGCTAGGTGTTGGGCCCATAGGGCGTCAGGCCTTGGAAGGTCAGGGGACTCCCCGCGTCCCATACCAGCTCTCACTGGCTTGTCCACCCTCTGCTGGCCTGGCTGTGGGGTGATTACCGTCGGGGGGTTACTGTGTCTCCCTGTGCTGGGTGGACCAGTTTGGGGGGGTTCCCCTCCGTGAAGGGCAGCTGGTATGTGTGGCACGAGCACAAGGGTAGAGCCTCAGAACAGTTAATCCCCCCCGGCCATTTAGACACACGCTTTTGTGCATGTGTGTACTTGCGCGTGTGTTCGCATGCGCGTGCGTGGTGAGCTTGTGTTCTGCAGGCCCCGTGCAGTGAAGGTGCTGGCTAACTTGACTTTCAGCTGCACCCTGACCACCAGACTGGGACAAGTGCTGCCCAGGGCACAGGGGCACTAGAAGCCCCTTCTAGTACCGACCGGTGACAAAGGGGACAAGTTCATCTGGAGAGGAAGGTGTTTGGCTATGGGTCACAGACAACTGGCTGCAGAAACTTAAAGAGGGTTTATTTGTTCCTCACAAGAACGAGCCCGTGGGGAGGCAGTGGGAGACTGGGATGGTGCTTAGCGATGCCTTTGGAGGTTTAGTGATGCCACAGGCTTGGTTCTTTTCCTTTTGAGCTTACTGGAATTTTACTGTTGTTTATTTTAAAATTGTTTTCTTTCAAGTATACCATTCAGGCATTCCCTGATGGAGTAGTGGTTTGGTCAGTCACCTCCGACTGGCACAGTCCACATACATCCCAAGGACCTGGGTTCATGTCCTGGGACTGTGGGGGAACAACCAGGATGAACACCAAAATAAATGTAAATAAAATGCTTCTTCTTCCTCTCCCTGCCAGCCTGCTTGCCTGCTTGCCTTCATTCCTGGTGGTACCTTTTCTTTAAAAAAAAAAAAAAAAAAATTCTGTAGGTGAAATACTTAGGAGTGGGATTGTTTATTTAACATGTTGAACTGTAGATGTTGCTATACCATTTTACACTCCTGCCAGTCATATAGTGAGGATTCCAGTTTCTCCATGTCCTCCACACTTGCAATTATCCATCCTTTTTTATTATAATCACCTAGCAGGTATAAAGTGCTATCTTCGGTGGTTTTGATTTAGCATATTGGATTTTGTCATCATGCTTGTGCCTCATGGTCACAAAATGGCTGCATCCTCTCCAGCTTTCACACTCATGGCCCAGATTTGCCTTTCTGCACACCCTCCTCAGGGACTTTTCTAGTATTGTACAGACTGAATCCAGGTCACAGGGTGTCCCTTAACTGCAAGGGAACTGGAGAGACAGAGGCATCAACCTGCAATTGGGAATGCTAATGGGTGAGCTGACTCTTACTGTTTTGTTTTTTAAGAGGCAGGCAGGAATAAAGGCAGGTAGGCAGGCAGGAAAATAAAGGAGGAAGGAGCATTTTTATTTATCTGTTCATTTTAGTAGTTCACCCCGACTCTTGGTCTTGAACCTAGGTCCTTGGACTTTCCGTGGTCAATGCCCCCAGCTGCTGGCTTAATGTCTCAGCTGCCAGGATTCACCAGCTGACCCCTGCTCTTTGTCTCTTTGTGCCTCATGGCTCACGCCAGTTTGAGTGTCTTTATTTCAGTCAGGTGCAAGAGGGGTATTGAGACACACACACACACACCCCACCTCCTCCCACCTCCAGGTAGGGTAAAACTGAGACTGTGGGCCCCAGACTCTGCTGCAGCCCAGAGGTTACTGTTGCTCATCAGCTGCCACTCTCCTGGGACCCAGGGGGCTCCATCTTGTGGAGGGCCCTGTGGGTGCCACCCTGCTCCCCTGCCTGCCCAGAGGTCCCCGGTTTACTCAGCCCTGTCTCCTCCAGCCTCCCTGCCCCCAGCCCAGAATGAGGTGCAGGACATCGCACCTGTGAAAATGGCCTGGGCCGCTGCTCACATGGCTGGTAGGAGAGGAAAACACTTTGGCAGTTATTTTTCCTTTAAGCTATAATCGCACCATAGCATTCCCCATTTTAAAGTATTTTGACTTATCCAGTGGCTAGTACATTCCCAGTATTGTACAGCCACCTCCCCTGTCTTAACTTCAGGATTTTTATTATCCCTAAAGAATCCCTGTACCCATTAGCACCCACTCCTGAGTCCCCTGCTCCCGGCCCCCTGGTAGCCACTGATGGTGTCTCTGTGGTCATTTGGCATCTTTTTTTTTTCTTTTTTAAAGAGGAAAGAAGCAGGCAGACAGCAGACTGGGAGGAAGAGAGGGGGAAGAAGCACTTTATTTTATGCAGTTGTTATTTTGTTTATTCCCCCCACCCTCCCAGGGACCTTGAACAGGGACCTTGGGATGTGTGTGGACTGTACCCTGTAGACTAAACTACTAGGCCACCAGGGCACGTCAAGGGCCTGTTTTTTCAAAGTCACACACACACTTATCTCATGATCAACAATGCCTTTCCTAGGTATTTACCCGCAATAAATGAAAACATACGTTCACAGAAAACCTGAGGCGAAGCATCTCTAGTTACTCATAATTCAAGATTTGTAATTATTCATAATTGCCCCAAATTGGGAACCGTCTACATGTTTGTTCGACCAGGGATGGAGACCCAAACCCTGGTGGACCCCTTTTATGGAATATTAGTTAATGGAGAAAAGGAAAAAAAACAACAAAAAACCTCTTGATAGAACAAGCATGACTCCCCAAAGCGTTAACACTCTTAGAAGAGAGTTTGTCTGGCATTTTGGAAACTGCAAAGCTGCGGGGCAGGGAGTAGATGAGTAGAGGTGGGGTAGGATGGGGGCATTGGGGGTGGCATTCAGATGACTATGCATTTATTCATAGTATTGCACCCAAAAAGTGAATTTTACGGTGTGGCTGTTATATCTTAGTTAAAAACAAAACTGCCTAGGCCAGGAACCAGCCTTTCCAGGTTCGCCCCATTTAGGTGAATCCCATCCATCTCAAAAATCAACCCATCACTTCTTCCCTTCTACGTGGGCCTCTCAAGTTGTCTTTCAGGCTGGCTAATGGGCTGGGCCAGGGGCCTCTGCGGGTCCTCCTGCCAATTCCCCTGGGTACCCTTCTCTCCCCCCCCCCCCCCCAGTCCTGGGCCACCTGACGGAATGTGCCATGTACTTGTGAGCTAGAAGAAATCTCAGAATGTCACCTTCTTTTCCTCTTCACATGTGGAAATGAAGGCCCAGGGCTGAGGAGACGCTTGACTCTAAGGTTCCAGAATTATCCAGATTTTTTTTTTTTCTTTTTCTGGAAAGGTGCAGGCAGGAATGAAGACACAAGAGAGAGGAGGAAGAAGCACTTTGTTTTATTTACTTGTTTCTCTTGGTTGTCCTCAGCCCTGGGACGTGAACCCATGTCCTTGGGATGTATGTGAACTCTGTCAAGGCCGAAAGCAACTGAGCTAACGCTGCTCCACCAGGGCACATCCAGAGTTAGAATTTAAAGCCTTATCTCACGACTTGGTCCTTGCTTCCTACAGGGCCCCTGAGCCACCCCAGATCCATTGTGGCCAAGCAGCAGGTGGGAGACTTCTGAGGGGGGCGGGTGCTGATTGCTATGTGTTGTGGGAATGACTGATCCCCTAGGGACAGGCAACAGGCAGGCAAGAGGGTACTGCTGTCGCCTGGGTTGCCCTCAAGCTTGGTTGTGCCTCCAGGTATCGCCAGTCCTGCGGGTGGGGCTGATGGCCTGGGAGAGTCTCTTATAGGAGAGACCCAGCAGCCCCGGGGCCTGGGGGTGGTGGCCCGCCTGGGAGGGGTAGGCCCAGTCTGGGATATGCAGTCCCTGGGTTTATTCTGGTGTTGAGCGTGTGTGGGCAGCATCGCTCTCAGAGCTGCCAGGAGCTGTCGAAACTTCCCTGACTGGGTTCTGGGTGGCGGAGCTCCGTCTGCGGGCACAGGGCTGGAGCTTCTGGTCCGGGGCCTGCCGCCTGCCTCCTGCCTCCGGGAGCTGTTGGGTGCCATGGGGGTGTCTCACTCTATGCCTTGGAGGGGCAGCACGCTCTAGCCAAATACATGGGACCTGTGGATGTCAGGGGGCAGGCTGGGACTGCCCCACCAAACTGCAGCTCTGTGGGAGCAGGACTTCGGAAGAGGGGTGACTTTCTCCCCAGGCTTCAGGGGGAGTGTCCTTTTGGGTGCGAGAACAGTGACGTTTTTTGTTTTTTTCTTAAAGGAAAGGTACAGCCAGGAACGAAGGACTGCAGGCAGGCAGGCAGGAAGAGAGAAGGAAGAAGCATTTCATTTATCTTTCTTAGTTGTTCATCTTGGTTGTTCTTCCTGGCCTGGGAGGCCCAGGACAAGAACCTGGGTCCTTGGACTGTATATGAACTGCGCTTTGACTGGAGGCGACTGACCAAACCACTACTCCACCAGGGTGTGTGCTGAGACCAGTGACTTCTTGCTCCTGTTTTCTGCCTGGGCGTCCACTGCTGCAGACGAAGGGGTAGACCAGGTGACTGGAATTCAGGGTCTGTGTGGAGGCTCGTGGCTCCTGGAACTATCCTCTGCTCTCTGTAGCCCCCACGACATCTGTAATCCTGTGACCTTGGTGGCCCAAGGCTTGGGTCCTCGGCTCTGTGTTTAGCTCAGAAATTGACATCCCCCACTAGATAGTGAGCTGTGGCCAGAGCTGGGCTTGGACTGGGTGGAGGCGGCTGCCTGCTGTCGGTGGGCTCCATCCTGCTGTGTGACCTCAGGCGAGTTACTCAGCCTTCCTGAGCACCCATGTCCTCTCAAATGAGGACACTGCCATTATGCTTGCAGGGTTGCTGGGGGGCGTTGAAAGGCGGCTGACAGTCCAGCACTTGGGTTACAGAGCTGCTGATGTAATGGTACTTCAGGGATAGTGGGGTTCAGAGCAGCCCCAGACCAAGGTGGGGTTTGCATAAAAAGGCTGTGCTGGAGCCTGGCTGTCACCTCCCACCTTTGCTCTGTGACGGAGGAAGAGGCAGGGGCCATGGATGGCTTTATCAGAGGAGACTGAGGCCCAGAGAGGGGAAGCCACTTGCCTGGATCACACAGCACTGGGGGGCTGGCATGGGAGGCGAGGGCCACGGAGCACAGTGTGAAGGGAATGTGGAGTCCAGCCTCCCCAAGTCCTTGTGTAACCATGGGCGGGTCACCCAGTGGTCCAGCAGAGGATGGAGAAGGGTCCCTGGCCTGCCTCCCTCCCAGCGTGCTGAGATGTCAGACCTGATGATGTGAGAGCTGTGAAGGCGGGAGAGGTCCTTTCTGGGACCAGATTGTTAATGTGACCCAACCCCTGGTCCAGCAGGGGACAGGGACTTCACCACGATGCTCCATCTGGTGGCACTCCTTGCCTAGAGCCCACAGTAGGCCCACAGTTGATATGCCTGTGTTTTCAAAAGGAATAATGGCTTGGCCATGGGATGTGGGCACGTGAACAGAGGACACGGGGACGTTGACAAGGTGCAGGGATAGCTGACATGCCAACGAGTGGACTTCTGGAAGAGGTGTCTTGTCTGTTGTTTGTGATGTCAGCTCTCTCCCCACCTGGGAGCCCTGCCTGGGCACGAGTGACCCTGAGTCTGGGTCTAACTGGTGCAGTGAGTCGTGGGCAGTGGGCGGGGGCCGCACGGCGTCCTGTGGACGCTCTGAGGTGCTGGAGAGCAGTGGGCCCCACACTGGAACCGGGAGGAAAAGCCCTGGAGGGTGTGACGTGGGCATTTTCAGGAGCAAGAACGAGATGGGGCCTGGACCTGGGAGTCAGGGTGGGGTGGGAAGGGCAGGTGTCTGGAGCAGCTGCTCTGGAGTGACTCAGGCGCAGGTGCCAGGGCGGGGGTCATGGCCCCTCCAGCTGGGACTGAGCGTTCGAAGGCCCTCAGAGGACTTTTTGTCCCAAATTCCTAATTTACAGATGGGCAAACAGAACCAGGAGGGACAGTGCCTGGGACCCACTTCAGCATGGTCTCCTGATCCCCAGACCGCTGTAGGGCATAGCCTGAAGCTCAGGATGGCAGGTGGGGGTCTGCTGGGTGCAGTCCAGGAGCCAGAGCCCCGGGATTTCCTCATCCCCCAGGGAGTAGCCCTTTTCTGCCCAAATCCTTCTGACAAGAGAGGGCCTGGCGCTCCTCATGCCTGCTGCCCCCCAGAGAAGGCTTGTTTTCGTCTGGTGGGGTGGGTGGGGGGGGGGCGCTGTTAGGAGACACACTCGCGTGGGTGCTGGCACCGGCGCAGTGCTGGTTTTCCCCATCGCCTGACACTCAGCTCCTGCAGATGCTGGAGAGCAAATACCTATCTGTCCACCGTGTGGATGCCCTGGGAGGGTCAGCGGGACTGGGGGTCAGGTTGCCGGGTTCCCTGACCCCAGCTGAGTGCCAGTTTCCACCCAAGGCCCCCCACATGGGGAGCAGAAATGCCATTGGGCTGCCATCTGGATGAGGGCATGAGTTAGCTAGTGTTGTCTGACTCGGTGATGCCCGCTGGGACCATCATCACATGACATCATCGTGCCATTTCTGGAAGGTGTGCGGATGCTCCCCAGAACGGGCCAGACACACATGTTCACTGACACATCCCCACAGGGCTGAGAGCAGAGCTAGTAGTGACAGTTTATGCAAGAGGAAACTGAGGCATGGGGAACATGGATGCCTCCATGGCGATACCTGGGTGGGGCCTCCTCAGGCAGGTGGGCCGGAGCCTTCAGAGGCGGGTGTAGCGGGGCTGGAGGTGCCAGGGAAGGGCCTCGGGGTGGTGGAGTTCGGCTGAGCTTCCTTTTCCTCCTTCCCCACCCTCGGACTTGCTGTTTCTATTGACTACTCATTGTTCACCCACCAAGTATGTGTGGGGTGTCTGCCATGGTTCTGGGGACCACTGCATGCATAGCAAAGCCCCGGCTGCATGTGCACTGGGTGAGACCACCTCCCCTGGGGCTGGCTGGGGTCTGGCCTCTTCTACACGCACCAGCCCATCCCCGGGAACGGACCACCTGTTGGTGAGGGGGCCCGTAGAGTGGGCTCTTTGCTTGGTGTTGGGCCCTGTATTCTGGATTCAGAGACTTGGGGACCCATCTCAGAGGACCTGGGAGACCCGTCCTCCAGGACATGAGTCTTCACCAAGCCTGTTAGGGGTTTCTCTAAAAGAATGAAGTTCTTTGAGCCCCGATGCCACAGACTCCACCGCTCCCCCTTCCTCCTCTCTACCTTCTGTATCTCCCCACCCACCTGACTTGACCTCCCTCCTGATGCTGACCTCTGACCTCTGACCTCCTGCCCATCTCCCACCCGCTGGCTCTCTAACCCTTCCTGTGCGTGGTTTCCACAATGTTCTCCTTGGACAGCCTGGTTCACTTGGAAACCTTTGCCGCCCTGTATCTCTTGGCTCTTCTCCCTTTAGCCCAGAGTGCCCCCCACTCCCACTGCTGACTACTCACAGGTCAGAGGGGCTCTCGGATCCTCAGCTTGGTCTCTCAGTCTCTTCACTGTCATCTGCTCCATCATCAGAACCAGAGATCCCAGGGGGACGCGGGCACCTCCTCAGGACACCTCCATCCACTCGGTCACGAATCTCTGCCCTCCTCGATGGTCACACCCACCCTCCTGTCCCTCCCGCTGCTGTCCTCTGCCTAGGCCCTGGCCGTCACTGGCAGGACCATTGTGAAAACTTGGGAGTCCTGCTTCCCGGCTCCATGCTGGCCCCTGTAATTCATTTGCCCTGCCCTGCTAGAACCGCCTTGGGAGACGACATCTCGCCCCCTCTCCGAACCCTTGCTTGGTTCCTGTCCCCGACACAGTGACCTTCCGAGGGCCTTGGCCTGACCCCAGCGGCCACTCCCGCTTCCTTGCCCAGCGCCCTCCTGCACCGCATAGCCTCCGTGAGCTTTGGGGCTGGTGGCCGGCTTCCTGGGCGGCAGTCATTTGCTATGCCTTCGGACGGAACTTGCTGCATTTGCTCAGCATTTTTTTTCCAGGGATGTGGGCACTGTAGGGGGCAGGCGGCTAGCCCCTTGTAGACCAGCAGTGCCTGCGCACGGCTCCCTGGCTCTGTCACGCCGCTGCGGTGGTACCTCCTCCAGGGAGCCTTCCCCGACTTCCCCACCCACCATTCTGTGCAACTTGCATACATTTTAATTTATTAAGCATCTGGCGTGATGAGTTTTTATCTGTGTAGCCACCCATTTAACCACCACGCAATTCAAGATATAGTACACTCTGCTTTCGTTTTTGTGTGTGTGTGCCCTGTAGTCATTTATTTCACTGTAATGGCCCTGTCCTCTCAGCCTGGGCCTGTCTCCTGGGCAGGAGCACCCCTGCTCTGTGGGACAGAGTGTGATGATTTTGGGGTGTTGGGGCCATGTCCCCACATGTGTGACTAAGCTGGGTGGCAGGTGGTGGGGCTGTGACCTTGGGAACTTGTGCCCCTTCCTCCCCTGGGAGAGGGACTGGTCCCCACCCCCAGCCAAGGGCCTGCAGGGAGCCCGGCACCCCCACCCCCGGCAGCAGAGCTTAGTTTCCAAGGCCACGACGCCAGTTGCCATAGGCACACAGCCCGGCGGCACTGCCATTTCTCATCCTGGTCACGCAGGCGACGGCGCCCCTGCCCGGCCTCCAGAAGCCAGAGCTGGGCTTTAAATAACAGGTGGAAACCTGACCCCAGAGAGCCGTCTGCCCGCCATAGCCTGGCCTCCCCTCCCGGGGCGAAAGCCAACAGTTCCCCTCTCACCTCCTCTGCAGTCAGAAAGAAAGGCTGAAAGCTGAGTTTGAGGGTCCCTCTCGTCTTGGCACCCAGAACACAAGCCTGGTCCTGGAGAGGCTCCATATGAGAGGTGACAGTGTCTTCACGAACTCCTTCTCTACCCGAGAGGGGAACACCCTCCCTCCTGGAAGCCTGGGTTACGGACCCCAGCAGGCAGGGGCCACCCTCATTTTCCTGAGGTCTGCTCCCTGGACCTGCCCTTTGCCAGGCCTGGGACCTGCTTTCCTGTCCTGGGATGGGGTGGCTGTGTTCCTTATTTTTCATTTGTTTTTTAAGAATGAGGTTATTTCTTCCCAAACTTATCTTAGATAATTTACGAAACAGAAAAGTCACTCGTGGATCCTGCCCACTGGGTGAACTGGGTTCCCTGCCAGGCCTTTCCGTGAGGCCGAGTGGATTGGTCTGTTCCAGCTGGTTCCAGCCACCACAGGGCACTGATTGTCTGCCATTCCCGTCTCTCCCATGTGGGGCATGTGTTTACAGGGGTTCGGTGTGATGTGGGGAAGCGCCTCGCCACCGAAATCTTTGTGTTTTGGATAATTTTCTCAGTACAAATTGATTGTCGTACTGGATCAAACGGTGGGAATGCGGGTTAAACCTCTGGAGACTGATGAGACAACTTTCCCCATGTCTCTTCCCTTACTGAGGAGCCCCAAACCTGACTTCTTTTTTCAACTTTTTATTGAGAAGAAAAGCTATTTATGATGAGTCAACAGCTAGAAATCAAGCCACCCAGGTAACCAGCACCCAGACCAAGAACGGAACATCCCCAGCCCCCCAGAAGCCCTTTTTCTGCTCCCCCATTCTCTATCCCACCCCGACTTTTTTTTATTCATTTTCTTAAGGAAAGGTACAGGCAGGAATGAAAGTGAGTAGGCAGGCAGGCAGGCAGGAAGAGAGCAGAGGAAGAAGCATTTTTAATTTTATTGCTCATCTTGGTTTTGTCCCTCCGCACCCCACCCCACCCCCCACTTGCCCCAGGATATGAACTCGGCTTTTTTGGACCGCGCTGGCCGGAAGCCGCTAAGCCACCAGAGTGTACTGCGGGGGGCACCTTACCCAATTTAACTGTTGGGGTTGGGGCCTGGTTTTGAACCAAACATAAATGGAATCCTGCAGGGTGACATCTCCCGCCTGACTTCACTGGTCAGATTGGAGTGGGCCAGTGCTGTATTGTGTGTGGTTATGTTTTGCTCGTGTTTGAGGTCATTTTGACAGCTGGGCACAGGGAGAGGGCGGTGGAAGCACTCATGGGTGCTGCTCTGAAAGCGGGTGCCATCCGAATTAGTGCCTGTTTTCAGAGAAATCAAATGTGTTTCCCTCGAGGATTTGTTCCATGAGTAGGGAAGGGATCTGCCTGAGCGGTGAACTCGCAGAGAGCAGGCTGTGCTCCCGCAGAAACTAGGGTGCACAGAGGTGTGGGTGCGGTCCCTCCTCAGGCAGTAGTTTTCCCAGACGCACGTGGAGCTGATTGCCTGACAGGCCACCCAGTCTGGGCACTGAAACACTGAGTGAGTACTGAGAAGCACTAAGAGTTGCTTTTCTAATGTGGACAAAATGTGTTCTTATCACCCTTTTTACCAGCTTGGCCCCCTTCCTACAAAAAACCCAACTCACTTTGATCTCTGCCCCTGGTGCCCCTAGGCTGGTGACCGGGGGAAGGATCCTTGCAAATAATGCCTGTCTCTCCTTTAAGAAAAAGTGCTCAGACCTCTTTTTAAAGAACTTGATACAGAAGCGAATTCCGCTGGCAACCCCCTCTCCCCGCATGGGGAACCTGTTCAGAGGCAGCCTGAAGTGTTCCCTGGTGTTGAACACACATGTCCCTGTAACACTGCCCAGGGCGAAATGAGTGTCCTGGGCTTAGTGTGGAACTTTACGACCAGTGATGGCATCAAGAATTGGAGAGGGGATGTGTCACCATGCACTGTAATGGGTGCTGCATAATAGAGGTCAGTAGAAGGTAGCAGCTGCTGGTGGCGGCGGCTGCGGCACTGTTATTATTTTTTTATTTTAATTTATTTTTAAAGGGAAGGTGCAGGCAGGAATGAAGGTGAGTAGAGGCAGGCAGGAAGAGAGGAGGAAGCAGCATTTTCATTGAAGTTGTGCATCTTGGTGGTTCTTCCTGGCCCCAGGCTGCAAACCCGGGTCTTTGGGATGGGTGTGGACTGTGCTCAGCCAGAGGCGGCAGACCTAACCACCACTCTACCAGGGCACATCTATTTGATTTAATTTTTTAAAGGAAAGGTGCCAGCAGGAAGACAGAAGAGGAAGAAGCATCTTGTTTACTTTACTTCAGTTCATGTTGGTTGCTCCCGCCAGCCCCAGGTCACGAACCTGGATCCTTGGGATGTATGTGAACTGCATAGCAGTGTCCAGCCTTGTGGCTGGAGCCAGAAGGGTACACCCATCTTTAACCAACCTTAAGTGCACACGCTCTTCAGTTGTGTGGGGTGCGCTCACATAGTTGTGCAGCTGATCGCAAGAGTGGTTACATCTTCCCAAACCGAAACTCTGTACCCACTGGCGAATCCCCAGCCTCCCCTCCCAGCCCCCAGCAACTGCATGCTATTTTGTCTGTGAATTTCGTTCCTCTGGGTACCTCATATGAACAGTGTTCCTCTTTTTGTGACTGTCTTTATTTCATTCCGCGAAACGCCCTCAAGGTTCATGCAGGTGGTAGCAGGTGTCTGAATGATCTTCCTTGTTAAGGCTGAATCATTCCACCGTCTGGGTGGACCCGTGCGTCTGGCCCTCGACATTGGGGCTGCTCCCACCGTTTGGCTATTGCAGAGGATGCTGCTGTGGACATGTCGTAGAAGTATCAGAGACATTGTTATCATTGGCAGTGCTGTCGTAGGGGACCTCAGACCCGCAGTGTGCCTGAGAAGGCATGTCTTTCACCTCCTTAGCCAGTGCTTGAGTCCGTCTGTCCATCCAGCATCCCACGTTCAGCCTCGGGTGGGCTGGAAGCCCACTGCCTCCTCACCACTCACTGACTCAGTTAAGATGGCACATTTCACGTGATGTGTATCCTGAGGGTGGAGGAGGGAAAGACAGTCAGGCATCCTCTGTCTGGAGAAAAACTGCGGCGGGAAAAACTCGGAGGTGACGTGTGGGTCTCTTCCCTCGATGGTGAGGATTAAGGGACAGTGGGGCATTTTGGAGATTGATATCTTTAGGAACAGAATCCAGTTCAGTGGTCATTATTATTCCCAGCAGTGCATGGAGGTAGGTCTGATGTGCTCCATTTCACAGCTAAGAGCAGCAAGGCTCAGGGAGATGAAGCAGATTGCTTATTGAACCAGCTCCCTGGGAGGCAGGGCTGCTCTCTCCTTGAATGGCACGGGCCCCAGGGATTTGAAAAGGTTCCTGGATTGTTTTACTTTTGTTTATTTATATCCCACCTTCTAGTAAGATAGCATAATGCGCATAGATCACAAAGGCTGTCGCCTAAAATGGAAACAGAAGTGAATCTAAATTTGAAAACTCCTAATGTCTCCAAGAGGAATGTGTCCTATTGTGAGAAACCTAATAAACGTAGACTTCTGGGCTTGCTTTTTCCTGTAACACGAGACTGGGAGTGGGTGGTCCAGCCCCAGGGTAGCTGCTCAGGGTCTCTTGCTCTTTTTTTTTTATTGATGATGACTGGTCCTCCTGGCCTAAAGCCGCTGCTGGCCACTGAGCAGCAGGCAGAGGGAGTGCATTGCCAGGGCCTGTTTGTGAGCAGGGAGGTGGCGGGCGAGTGATTCTGCCCTGGAGTCCTAGATTCCTGCCGTGGGTAGGTCACAAAACGGGCGGAGGCTCCCAGAACACCTGTTGCAAAAGGGACCTTGGCTTGGTGTGAACTAGACCAGCTGGGTAGTTTAGTGGTTAAGTATG
The DNA here is from genome assembly GCA_004363575.1 of Solenodon paradoxus. Taxonomy (NCBI): domain Eukaryota; kingdom Metazoa; phylum Chordata; class Mammalia; order Eulipotyphla; family Solenodontidae; genus Solenodon; species Solenodon paradoxus. Next base: position 38,812 of record RJWH01001455.1, read on the forward strand.
TGGCTATGGGTGGTACGTAGTCCATGTTAAAACCCAGGGACCTGGGTTCATGGCTCAGGACCCGGGTGAACAGCTGACATGAACCACTAAAAGGATGGGTGAGCCCTTCTCCCTCCTCTCTCTGCCCGCCCGCATGCTTGCCCTATTTCCTGCCTGCTTCCTTCCTCTCAAATAAAATAATTCTTTTAAAAAAAGAAAGACCGCAGAAAAAATCAAATGAGTGATTTTCTAACTGGTGGAAGCAGACTTAAGGATACTTTTAGTTGCAGGGTGAAAAAAAACTCCACAAAAAATGACTTAAACAGTAAGGGCTTTTATTTTGCAACCCCAAACCCAGAGATGGTGGTTCTGGGGTCACAGGGCCAGGTGCTTTTCCAGGAGTGCTCCGCTGTCCTCCACCTGATGGCTTCGCCTCTGGATGGCTGTCGTGTTGGGGGTATGATGTGCAGAAGAGGGAGATCATCCTTGGTTTCAGTTCTTTTCTAGAAGCCCTTCATGTCTCAGGGGCCACAGTCGGGTTTCATGCACCTCCTTAAACCAGTCCAGGGTAAGGGGGTGAGTCGCTCTCATCCAGGCTGTGAAGAAAGACTCACTTGCTGCTCCAAGCACCTGCCTTTTGGTGCTGGGTCTCTGTGAGCAGGGAGGAGGGAAACGCCTTGGGGTCAGAGTCACAGTGGGACCTGGGCATCATGACTGCAGTCCGACTGCGTTTCAGTGCACTGTGTCCGGTGCAGGACCTCTGCCTACCTGCCAGAGCCTCCTGAACAACGGATAAAGTCAAGGCTGCATCCCGCTGTGGTCTCTGCCAGCTGCAGCCATGAGTGGGTAGTGGGGAGGGGCCAGGAATTCAGGACCCAAGCCATTTCCATCCCCTCTGGGAGCCCCCAGGACAGGAGCTGATGTATCCAGTGGAGGGTGGTAGGGCTGCTGGGGAGGAGGGAAGCTCTCCCTTACCCCCAGGAGGGGAGAAATGTCTTTTTGTTTGTTCTCTCAAGTATCTTTTTCAAGAAATACAAGCATATGGCAGGGATGGTGCGGGGGCCGTGTTTGGGTGGTGTCTCTCCTTGCCTTTGCCTTTTGCGTGGTTGAGTGTATTTTCTATCAGCGGCTCCAGTGCCCAGCTGGCACACAGGACAGCGAGTCTTGAGTCAGAGGTGCTTCCCCAGCATCCAGCATAATCTAGCTCTTTCCCATGGTGGTTCGGGGCTTCCAGGGGTGGAGAGATTAGAGAAGTTTCCAGCAAACGCAGACCTGAGCTTTGCAGAGTGTCTGAGCTGAGGACTGTGTCTGGGGGTTTGAGGACATGGACCAGGATTTGTGGGTGGGGTGAAGGGGTCCTGGCTGGCTTTCCTGAGGCTGCTGTGACAACTTAGAGACTTTATGCTTCCATAGTTAGGGAGACCAGGACCAAAATCAGTACCACTGGGCCCAAATCAAGGTGTCGGCAGGGCCATGCTCCCTCCAAAGACCCTAAGGAGGACCTCCTTACCTCTTCCAGCTTCTGGGGGCTGCAGGCATTCCTTGGCTTATGGCCACATCCCCCAACATCAAGGCCAGCGTCCTCAGATTTCCCTCTGCTCTGTCTCCATGTGGCCTTCTCTTCTGTCTGTGTCTCTTGCTACCTCTTTATAAGGACACCTGTGATGGCATTTAGGGCCCAGCTGGAGAATCCCCCCATCTCAAGGTCATTAACAGTGATTTTTTTTTTTCCATAAAAGGTGATATTTCTAAGCTCCAAGAATTAGAATGTGCATGTCTATTGGAGGCTGGTTTTCAGCCTGCCACAAGTCCCTCAGGCAAATTTGAGTGGCCATTCCTCTAGATAGGTGCTCGGTGGGGGGAGAGGGCAGATGGAGCTCCCAGCTGACCCATCCACTGTCTTCCCATCCCATCTCTGCCCCACGCTGGGTGCCTTGCGCACATGGGTGTGGACACCCCAGACAAACGTGTCCAAGCTCTACCCACCCTCCCAAACAGCTGCCCTTGGGGGGTGCACCTACTTCTGCCCTTGGATGTATAGGTCCCTGTCACTGCATGACAAAGAGGTGTAAACTTAGCAAGGTTAACCTCAGCCATTTCTTTTCTTTCTTTTTTTAAGGAAATGTACAGGCAGGAAGAGAGAGGAGAAAAAAGCATTTTATTTATTTTTGTTTAGTTGTTTACATTGTCTGCTTCCCCTGGACCTGGGACATGAACCCAGGTTGTTTGAATGTATGTGGACTGTGCTCCTTCGGAGGTGGCTGACCTAACTGCTACTCCACCAGGGCTCAGATTATGATTCTTCATCATAATCTCTCAGGCTTGGGGTTTGCGTAGACCCTGGCTAGGGGTGGGGCTTGATTTGGTCTCTCCTGTAACTACAGTCTGAAGATGGTTGGATTGGGGTCATCCCAAAGATCTCCTTGCTCGCTGGTCTGGTGCCGGCCTGGGGAAGAGCTGGGTCTGCTCACACATCTCTGGACCCACTTGACCTCTCCAGCATGGGGACTTCAGGGTAACTGGGCTGCTTACACATCAGCTCAGAGCTCCAGCAGTGTGTCCAAGAGGTAAAAGCCAGGAGAAGCCTAGTACTTTCAGGGACCTGGCCTTGAAGGTCATGCACAAGTGGCTCCTGCATGTCCAGAGCACTTGGCTAGAAATGAGTTATTGCAGGCGTAGCCATGTGAAGTATATAGAACTGGGTCCAAGACCTGGATGTGAAAAAAAAGGGGGAGAGATTGGCATTCCCTGGTGGCTCAGGCGCTAAGCCTGCAGCTGGGGTGTAGACCATGTAAAGCCCATGGACCTGGGACCAGGGTTGAGGGGGGAGCAACCAAGATAAATAAATTCAAAAGTATTTCCTTCTATTCCCCTCCCTCCCTTTCTTCCCTTCCTTATGCTTCTTCCTCCTCTTCCTTCCTCTCTCTCTTTTTTTTTTAAGGAAAGTACTAGCAGAACTGAAGGCATAGTAGGTGGGAGGCAAGCAGGCAGGAAGAGAGAGGAGGAAGAAGTACTTCATTTTTCATTTAGTTGTTCACACTGGTTGATTCCCCCCGGGCCTGGGACTCGAACCCAGGGGTATGTGGCCTGTATCCTTCAGAGGTGGTTGACCTAACAGCTACTCCACCAGGGCACACCCTTCCTCTCTTTAATAAAGAAAAAGAAGTGAGTTGAGTTATAAAGACCCATATTCCAGAGGAAGGGAATTGGATGTCACCACTTGATGGGAAAAGTGTCAGAGAATTTGCTGCCATGTTTCAAACCACCAGGGAGGACACAGCAGAGAAGAGCCCTCCTGGGAGGGGACACAGATGTTTGCCTGCTGGGCTCCAGTGGCCTGTGTACCCAGAAGATGGTCTGGGGCAGATGTGGGCTCTGATGGGGGTGTCGCCTTAGGCTATGGACTGCTTGCCCCTTGGAGGAGGGAGAGCAGGTTCCTCTGAAGTACAGGCGCAGGCTCTGGACCGGGGTGGACCAAGCAGTGTCCTGGTGACCTCTGACCCCCTGCAGTCATGTTGGCCGTGCTGGGGGTGGAGCCAGGAGGGCTGCACTTGCATGGTGTGTGCAGAGGTGCATGCTTGTGTATAGTTGTGCGTTTGGGTCGCTAGTGCTCACCCTCATCTATGGGTTAGAGATGTGCTGGTGGGGTACACTCTCCCTGTCTCCACTTTCCCTTACTCTCTAGTCCAATGAAAGCTCTGAGTACAACAGACACTCCTCTTTACTCATGAAGCGAAGGTGTCTCCATCTTCCCTGTGCCTCTCCATAGAAATCACAATATTGCCCTTCCCTTCACATGCCCAGAGAACTCCTATTCATCCATCAAAACCCATTCCAACAGTTATCCCTTTCCAAACTTTGTTTGGAAACCCCTAGAAGATAAATAAACAGAAAATGTTTTTTAAAAGAGGGGTGGTATCCACCCCCGCTATCCCCTGTGTTAAGCTTTATAGCCTGGGCTAACTTCTCATTTCATGGTCCTCTGTCCACAGTTCTTTGTGGACACACTCCACCCCTACAAGCTCTCAGAAGGCAGGCAGTGTTGTCTGAGTCCTTTCCGGGAGGTTCTGAGTGTGTGGGTTGGGGTGAAAGGAAATCAAGGAGACACCCAGCCACCCAGGGCCTCCCCACAGGTAGCCAGGCCTCCAGCTCAGCCCGCCTCTTACAGGCTTACCAATTGATGGTCAGGTGGAGGTGAGCTCTCTGTTCTGGCTCCATGTGGCCTGACTGGGTGACGGGTGGGCTCCCATGTGGCCACTGGGGTTCAGCAGGTGTGGGGGAGGAGGCACATGATACATGGGCACTGAACGGAGGGAACTGGACACACTGACTTGGGGAAGGCGGGCTGGGGCAGAGCCTGCCTGGGGTGGCCCCTGATTCCCCACTCGCTGGACATGCTGCTTGTAGGAGAGCTGCTGGCTTGGTTCTTGGTTCAACCCCAAGCCAGTGGGCCATGGGCCCCTCCAGTCAGTGGGGCTGCCCTTGTTCAGTTGTGTGATGCACACTCTTGCCCTTTCTTTTCATCACCACTCACTCCTACACACACGCACATACACCCACTCAGACTGTGACATCCGCAGGCCCAGATGCTCACTCCTCCTCCTCCTTGAAGCGCTGAGTTTTCTGCTGTGGGGAGACTTGCAGAGAAAGGAGAGGAGGGGTCTGGATTCTTGTTGGATCAGTGGCCAGGAAAGGCATCTGCCAGAGGGCCGGGGAGCAGAGTGCGGGGAGGCCCCCCCATCCCTGCCCTCCGCTGAGCCCCTGAGCCCCTGAGCCCACTGACCTGTGGGCTTTTTGAAGGCTGTGTCATGGGGCGAAGGGATCCTGGACTTAGATGGTGTGGTCTGGGCTCTGGGCGGAGGGCTGGAGCCTCGAAACCCTCATTTGTAAATAAGGGCGGTGTGACCAGGTCTGGGCACTCGGGAAGCGGCTGCTATTCCTTTCTCCCTCCCCTGTGCTGCCACTGTGTCACCACTGGGCAGGCCTGCCTGTGGGCTCTTCCCCATGTAGCTGGTGTGGGCGGCTAATGCCCTGGGCCCACCATTAAGTGCACAGAGCCTGCCTTGGTTTCCCCGGCTTGCTTCCAGCCAGGGGTGTGGTCTGTGCCCCACCTGGTGGGGGTCTACCATTCTTCCAAATGAGGAGTCCTGCCCCGAAGAGGAGCAGAAGGGGATGTGCAGTGCCACCTGTCCCGGGTCTCTTCCCTCAGAGTAAGAAAATCTTGCCACTGCATCGATTTCTTCACCCTTAAATGGGCTCCGGCCCCTCCATCCTGCCTCATTCCCAGGTCACGGATTCCTGAGGTCATGGATGTCAGAAGGGGCCGACAGCCTCCCAGGGCAGGCGATGGCCCTGTTCAGGGGATCGTGGTATGCGCCGTGGCCGTGGGCATGAGGAGCTGGGATGGAAGTCGGCAGCAGGGTATTAACACCTTAGAGGAAAGGAGCATCTAGGGTGGTGGGTGGGGAAGGGGAGTTTCTACGTGGGCTGAGCTGGGAGAGTGGTCTGCAGCCCCGATCTTTTGTTTGCACCTTCCCCACCCTCACCCCAGCTGCTTCCCACGCCTTTCACTTCTGCCCACCATGCGACACGGGGGACATAAGTACCCACCAGCGTCAGCTCCTGTGTCCCAGGCATCCAGGACATGGGCAGTGGGAAGGACAGGTACAAGGACACCCCCCACTACCCTCCCAGCTGGCCTGAAGTGCTCAGGGCAGGGCATTTGGGGTTGGAACCCCAGCTCCAGCCCTGCTAGTCTGCCCTGGCCTGGAGCTGGCTGCTGGCTCTTGTGGCCTGTCCCCGTTGGGTGGCTCCCCTTGGAGACCTGTGTCTCGGGTCAGGGCAGCTGTGACTAAGACATGGATACTAGCGCCCAGCCAATCGGACCGGCTGGCTCCAGCTCTCGGCAGCCAGCAGGGCCGCCTCTGTCCTGGCGGAGGGTGGCCGGCAGGAGCAGCTGAGCGGATCGGAAGCTGGAGTTGGGATGTCAGGTGCTGAAAACATAGCCGAGATTACCCAGGCTGAGTCCTCAGGAAACAAAATGCGGTGCCCAGCGCCCCACTGCAGACCTGCTGCCTCGGGCATTCTGGGGAGACAGCCAGCAGGCCTCAGCAGCGTGGGACTCCCTGTCTGCCCGGCTCCCAGGTGGGCAGAGCGAGTCTGGAAAGCTGGGGACCTTCCACCTGCCTTACTGCCACTTTCTGGGGCTGTCCCCTCTGGCCCACACTTGACCACATGGACACGTCTCAAGAGTGACTCCTCCATGCACTCTCCTAAGCCACCTGCCTCCTCCCCGGACGGTCCGCCTCTCACTGTCCCCTTCTCTCTGTCTCCTCCCCCATTCTCCCAGCCAATGAGTCCCTGTCTCATCTCTCACCTCCTTGGGTGAAGTTGAGTGCTTTGGACCTGAAGGCAGGACCTAAGTGTCCACTGCCCTCTCTCCGTGGCTCTCAAAGGCAGACTTGGACTCTTGGTCCTGGGTCCTGGTTTGCCTGGGACTCATGGGTTTTCCAGGGTGTGGAACTTTCTGTCCCAAACCCAGGAAAAAGCCCCAGACAAACCAGGACAAGCTGGCGGCCTGGTGGCACATTCCCTCCGCTCATCTTCTGTTCCTGGTGTCCTGGAACGTGAGGAGTACCGTTTCCACTGATGTTCATGGGAAAGGACCAGGCCGACAGACAGACTCCTCCCCTCTGCCCCCTGGCTAGGGCCTCGGCCCACCCCGTGTGTCTGTGCTGGAGTGGTCATTAGCACCCAAGGTGCTGAGCTCCAACTGGACCTTCTGACCAGTGTCCAGGGGGTGCCAACGCCGTGGGCTCTGTGACCACACTTGGGGGACCCCTTCACTTTGGGTTCCTGGATTGTTCCTCCTGCCTGATGCAGGCAGGCTGCAGATGACACCCTTGGAAGTTCCCGGAACACTGCAGAGTGTGATGAAAACCCGGCAGGCTGGAGGCCGTGGTGCGGGGAACCTGCGGGCACAACCTCCAGCCTGCATAGCTCACCTAGTCGGGACACTCTGAATAGGTCTCTTCAGGTTCCAGCAGATTCAATGCAGAGACTGATGGGGAGCAGGTGGAGGGGAGCGAGGAGACCGTGGGAGGAACTGGAGGCCGAGAGAAGTCTTCCAGGTGGAGCACGGGCCTGGTGTGCTAGGTGGTGTGTTTCAGGACGAAGGCTGGAGTCAGTGCAGGCGAGCTGGCCACGCGGGGCCTCTGGTGTGGGGAGGACTTGCCTCCATTCTCTGCACAGTTGGAAACTACCAGCAGCTTCTGAGCAAGATCATCAGAGATTTATGTGACTATTTGCAGGAAGGACCCTGAAGACACAAGAAAGGAAGGGTGGCAAAGAGGTGACCCAGGTAGAGGCAATAATTGGACTGATTTGGGTGCCCTTTAGAGCAGAGCCAGCAGAACTGGCCTGCGACCACCTTAGAAGCAAGGGAGGCCTAGGTTCTACCTGAGCACCTGATAGATATCAAAGAGGAGCAGGAAGGCTGACTGTTCCCTTCCAGCTGCTGGTTAGATGAGGAGGAGAGGTGGCAGGGGAGGCATCACAGGAGAAGGTTTGGGATAGAAACTGGTCACCAGCACACAGCTGATGTTTAAAGTCAGTAGAGTGAGAGCGTCAGGAAAGAGGAGAGAGCCCCCGGACTAAGCCGTGGGCCCTCCGTCATTTAACAGTCAGTGCCAGGAAGAGGAGCAGCCAGGAGGTGGGAGGAAAACCAGATGTATGGCACCCTGGCAGCCTCGGGAGGAGTTCGAGGAGAAAGAGGGTGCTGTGGCCTTCTTGTCTGCCTCTAGGCCCTTGCAGGCCTTGCCCGTACAGGAGTGGGGTGACCAGAAGCCGCTTGTGAATGAGCACTTCCTGGCCACTTGTGCCCTGGTTAGGAGCCAGCTGCCCATCACTCAGGGTGTCACTTTTGATGTCCTCTACTAGGATCTGCAGAACAGTGCTTGGCCCCCTCCAGCCTGTCTTCTTTTATGGCCCCCTGCCCTCCATTGACCAGTGCTGGATAGCTCACGCTATGGCCTCTGTTCTCCGTGACCCTCCACCCCAGGGCACTTTTCTCCTGTTTGTTCCTGGGCACTGGGCTTCTGGTGTCGGCCTGCTGTACTTTGTGTTCTCTGTTCTGTACTGCATCTGGTGTTACTGGGAGTAGTCCCTTGCCGTTTCAGCTTAGAACTCGCCTCACCTTACCAACAAGAAAACACAGCATATAGACGTAGGCCCTCCCGCCTATGTCTCCTGTGTGCGTGGCTCCTGCCTCCGCAGCCTCCTGTCCCTCTGTCCTTATGTACCACCCAGTGCAGCCCCAGCCATGCAAAACCTGAGGCCCTAGGATTTGAGGGAGGGTCTTCTCCCTCTTGCTCAGGTGCACCCACCTTCCCAGGCTAGTTCTCCTTAGACTCCAATTCAGGACCGAGGATGTTGGAAGCTCAGAGGGCGGGGACAGGGAGTCAGAAGACAAACCATAGCTCAGCCCCTCCCACCCCCCCTCAGGCTCTGGCTCCTTCCTAAATGGATTAGGATGTTTGCTGGAGGGAGCTGTCTGGTGCCTGCTGCTTTGCCCTGATTTGATTTGGGCTCCAGCAGCTGGGAGCCTGGCTGCCAAAGCCTTTCTGGGAAGGGCTCAGGGACTGATGGGCAGGGGTGGCTGAGGGGCGGTGGGGGAACCTTCAGGCACCTGGGCAGGCATACCTCCTGAACCTCCTGCAGAGACTGGTCACAGGGCTGCATGTCTCCCAAGGCCCTGACCACTGGCTGCTTGGTGCCTCTGCCTCTTTCCAGGCCCTGCCCTCAGCATCCCATAATACGGTACAGTTATAAAAATTGTACTCTGGGGAAAGAAGTATATTTTTGCAAATACTTGAAACAGAACCAAATACATTTTGATCACCCGCTAACTGGCCAGTTGTAAAAGTCAGTGTTTGCCCACAGGCTTGGGCAGGAACAGAGGCTGGAGGCAGCCTTCCTAGTGTCTCAGGTGTGTGCAGACACCCCACCTGCCCTCTGTCTTTAGGAAGCAGAGTCAGGCTGCAGCTGACTTACCACTGCCCACAGCTCTGTTCCCTGTTCGCTCCCCCAGACTGGCCAGGAGATCTGGAGCCCAAGGAGGTGGACCAAGGGCCTCATCTCTGCCCCTCCTTTGCTTGGGCTGCTGAGGGGGTAGCCCCCTCAAATGAAAGCACTGCACTGGGTCAGCTGCGGGGCCTGGACTGGCCTGGGGTTGGAGGAGGAGGGCCCTGTGGGGTAGAGCCAGCTGGGAGATGTAGCAGGCCTGTCCCCTGCCTGGGGGAGCCCTGATGTGGGGCCCATAGCGAGAGGTGCAGCTCCATTCTCCAGGAGCCTCAAGACAAGGGGACAGAGTCCTGTCACAGGGAATGTAGCCCTATCCCACGGAATCTTCCAGCTCCTCAGACTGAGTCTTGACTGTCAGAGAAAGGGTTGAGGCCCAGAGGCCTCCGGTAGTGACCTTGCCCAGGGAGCATGTGACTTAGACAAAATCCTGATGGGGGAACTTGGGGACATGTGACAGCATGGGCACCTGACCTGTTGGGATGGGAGGGGCACCTCTGCGGAGCCAACAGATCCGAGCTGAGTGCGCAGTTTGTAGATGATGACAGGCCGGGAAGGGCACTTAGGTCAGGGAGCATGACTCCTGTGACGCCTAGAGAACCATAAAGGATGTTGGTTCCTGTGGGGACAGCGATGCTTAGAGTACTTGGAATGTGGGGTGTGACAGGCAGGTGGGATGAGGGCCAGGAGTCCAGACCGGTAACCCTCCATACTAAGCTGACGTGGGCAGTAGGGAGCTGCGGTGGCTGTGTGAGCAGGGAGGGCATGCCCAGAGCCCTGTGCGTCGGGGGAGCTGGCGAGTGGGATGCTGGGCAGACTAGCTGGGAAATGACTTGGGGCACACCCTTCAGTTATCCCAGCATCTGTGTCCACACCTGTACAGACCAGGCACGTGTGAGCTGTGGAATGTACAGGCCTTCCAAGCCCCTAGCGCCAGCAGGCACAGAGACACTCGGGCCCAGGGGAGCCAGCTCCTGATTCGGCCTCACTGTGAAGTTGAGTGACCGGGGACCCTGCCGACTGTGTGCCCCATACCCACCCCTTCCTCCCTGCAGGTGACCATGGCCTTGCTGGGGAAGCGCTGTGACGGCACCACCAATGGCTGCGGGCCTGATCGCTGGAACTCGGCCTTCGCCCGCAAAGACGAGATCATCACCAGCCTGGTGTCTGCCTTAGATTCCATGGTGAGTGGCCTGCCCTCCTGGGAGGAAGGGGCACCGACCTTCGGCATGGAACTCAAGGGCTCAGGTCTCATCTCTCCTATGTCACCAGCCTTAGTGTCATTGTCCCTCTCTGCAGCCAGGCTCTCTGCCTACACTGAGGGACGAAGCTTCCCTGAGATCAAGTCTGTAGGAGCCCCGTCCTGGGAGCAGGTGCTGCCTCTAGCCCGTGTCCCCTTGTCCCCTCACCCCCCGGCCTGGGCCCTCAACCTCATTTTGTCCATGTAGCTCCCAGTGAACAGTCTGCGGTGTCCTAAGGACACAGGGCTCCTCCAGGCTGCCCTCACAGGAGGCGGCTCACAGGCTGCTTAGGACCACAGGTGGGACACACCCCCTGGAAGTTGGCAGACAGCACCTGTCCCCTGAAGAGTAGCTGTTGTGAGGAGGGGCCCCCAGGGCTCAGTCTGCAGCTGAGTTAGCTTGGTGGGCATGTGTGTGCGTCTTCACTTTTTATTTTTAAAGGACAGGTGCAGGCAGGAATGAAGGTGAGCAGGCAAGCTGGCAGAGAGAGGAGGAAGAAGCGTTTTATTTAGTTGTTCACACTGGTTGTTCCCCCCTGACCGAGGACTGGAACTAGGGGCATGTGGCCTGCATCCTCAGAGGCGACTGACCTAATGGTTACTCTACCAGGGTGTGCCTGGCTATTGACATTGAAATTGTACTTCTTTAGAATAAAATAAAACATTTTGGTTGTTCAGTCACCCTAGCCTATGTCAAGCACCCAAAGCCAGACTGGGTCAGTGACTAGTTTGGGACGGAGTAGAAAGTGAACATTTTCATCAGCCCATAAAGTCCTGCTGGACAGCTCCCCCATCCCTGAGACCCTGTCGTGATTTTCCTGAGGGACTTCATTGATACAGAGGCACTTGCTGGGGGTGACTTATCTCCAGCATCCTCAGGGCTCTGGCCAAGGTCCTCAAGACAATCTGCATGGGTGCAGGGCTGAAGTGCTGACCACTCGTGTCCACGCAGTCACACCTACACATACCTGCAGGGTCTCAAGCCCCTTTCCCGGTGTTTGCTTATAGCCCCCATTTTCTGTGCCTTTAGGTGAGTCAGTTTCCTGCTGAGAAGTGACACCCCACCCCCAGCCCCAATGAATGTATTGGTCCCTTAGCCTGTGTGTGCTCCACAGTGTGGCTGCAGGCTTTGTCTGAATTGCAGAGAGCAGAGCATGACTGTGCCCCCATCGGGGAGGTCCCAGGGGACAGGCCGCTCGCCCGGCAACTTCCTGGCTTCCTCACCAGGGCAACGTCAAGCTGGAACTGGCATGTGAGGCTTCATTATAGCCCAGAGAGGTTGAGGAACCTGTCCTGTGTAACATAGCAGCAGAACTGTGATGAGAGAGCAGACTTCCTACCTGTCAGCACAGCATTATTAACTAACTCAGAGGAAGCCCAGTATGTATCAGGTGCCGACTGCCTGCCACAAGCTTGCCGACAGGTTTTGCTGGTGAGGTGGGTCAGAGACTGAGATGCGGACTGTCTTGGTGGCCAGGTCCCGAGTTCAGGCCACCTGTGTAGCCTTGTCTCTGGGGCCGTGAAAACAACCTCTTTGCCTGCACTCCCTTGTGGGATGCCCTGGTTGAGAGATTCTTTTCCGCCAACCAGGCCTTATTGAATCCCCATAACCAAGCCCATTGAAGCCCTGGAAGCTGGTCTGCTTGTCTCCATTCTACAGATTTGGAAACTGAGATCCCAGGGCCATAGCAGGAAGTGGCTCAGTGGGAAGAAGCCAGGGTCGGTGTGAGCCTTTGTTCTCCTGAGACTCATCCCATCTCCTCCTTTTCTGGGACTTAGAGAGAGCCCAGAACAGGGCTGTCCCGGGGCTGGGACTGGGCCTAAGGCGGAAACCCACTCCAGGGAGAGAAGGAGGCACAGAGGCCTTGTTCCTGTGCCCTAGTCCCTCAAAGCCTCGGCTGAGCTCTGGGGTCATTCACTCACTCCCACTGCAGATGCTAAGATGGGGTATGTTGGTGGGTGACTTCTTGGAGCTGCTGGTGGGTGTCAGGCAGCTAGGAGCTCACCCCTCTGCCCTCCCACAGTGCTCTGCGCTGTCCAAGCTGAACGCGGAAGTGGCCTGCGTCGCTGTGCATGATGAGAGCGCCTTCGTGGTGGGCACAGAGAAGGGGCGAATCTTCCTGAACGCGCGGAAGGAGCTGCAGTCAGACTTCCTCAGGTTTTGCCGTGAGTACTCTATGGAGGGCTGGGGCCCATGTCCCTGAAAGCAGGGAGTACCAGGTGCAAGAGTACCAGGTGACTCTGTTTCAGGGAGATGCACTGGACAGGAGGGTGGGGATATGCCGACTTCCCGACACGGTGTTAGCAGGGCGGCCGCAGTCTTATGGGGATCCTTCGTCAACCTTTGGTCCCCAGAGACTGGCTGCACCCCAGGGAGAGCGAGACCAGCCACCTCCATCTGCTTGTTGACCCGTTCCTGTGTGTGCCTGTCACAGGGACCATGTGTGTCAAGGGGGCTGGCTGGGAAGCAGCTGAAGACCAGTGACGACAGACATGTCCAGCCTTCCCTGATGTGGCGCGTCAACTAGTAACTTATTGAGCGCCTGATGTGGGCAACTGTTACAGCACTGACTCCAATCTTGGGAGAAGGCTGGGCTCTTGGATCCACCTCCTGGAGGCTCTTGGGGATGTGGGGACCGTGCATCCTGCACATTGGATATGCTTGATAAGCGAGCAGTTGTTGACGCTGTGGGGAACGGTGCTGCGGGCCAGGCCGGGTGCTGGTGCCTTTTTCTCAGCAGGCACAGGGAAGTGTTACCACGGTTTGCAAATGAGAAACTGAGACACTGGGAGTATTAGTGAGTGATGAGTCTGACTGGTGATGAAGGCGGGTTTGAGACTAGGTCTCTGGCTTTGAGAACCACATTCTTTCTGCTACACTGCAAAATTGAGGAGGTGCAGCACGGGCACCTCGGGAGCCCTGCCAGGGGGTTCCAATTGCTCTTGCAAGAGATCAGCAGCTGGAACTGTGTGCCGGGATTCTGAGGCCAAGGGTCTCTGAAGTCCCCAAAGTGCCACTGCTACCTGGGTCTTCAGGACCCCTCCTAACCCAGCTCCGCCTCTGCTAGCTTTCCTCTCGGCATCTCCCACACCCCTGTCCTTCCCCAGGCTGTGCTGTAGGGCCAGCTCTGTGGTCTCAATCTGCCCCTGCCATTCCCCCACCTGGAGGGTCCTCACGCCTCTCCTCAGCTGGCAGAAGCCTCCCTAGCTATCCAGCCTGGGCGCCCCCATGCTCCTTCACCCCTACACCCCTGCTGTAGTTGCCCCCACATGCACCACTTCCTGTGCCCACAGTTTCCATCCAGCTTCTGCTGCTGGAGTCTGAGAGTCTGGGAGTCTGAGAGTCAGGGCCTGGTGTCCACACTCAGCGGAACCACGTCCAGGGACCCTAAGAGCTCTTGGGATTAAGAGCACTGACCCTGGAGTCAGATGTCTGGGGCTACATCCTGGCTCTGCCACCTACCACCTACTGGGCCTCAACCTTCTCATCTGTGAAATGGGGCCAAGTGCTTCCCTCCTTTCTGGTGCATGGAGGATGAACTGATTAAAATGTGACAAGTGCTTAGAACAACGCCTGGACCTCAGGCCACATGCAGTGAGTGCAGCTGATGTTTATTACCATGAGTATTCAAATGACAGCCAGGTCTGGACCCTAAGATCAACCACTTCAGGAAAGGCTGTCCCCAGCACTGAGTCTGTCATCACTGGGGTTCAGCTGCTTCCCAGCCAGCCCCCCGAGCCTGTACCCTCTCCAAGGTCAGGGTGGGAAACTGGGCTGCTTTAGGTGAGCAGAGCCAGAGTCCGGCGGCTCCCATTTGTCCAGCGTGGGGCCTAGGGAAGGTGCATCTGGCTTTCCGGAGCCGGCTGGAGCCACTATTTATAACACCAGGAACTGGCTGGTTTATTTCAAGCCTCCTGGATTCCTGGAGGAGAGCAGACTCTGAGCTCGCAGGGGCCTCCCAGCCCTTCCCTTGTCCCCTTTTCAAGGCAGTTTCTAGCACGTTCCCCAAGGACCATGGATGGCTCCCAGTGACCCCGCCCTGGGCCAACCTGCCACAAATCTACCTTTTATAGCCCCTCGGCCTCTTGATGGGGTCCCTACTGTCTCCCCATTCAGCACAACAGGAAACTGGGGCCACAGTTGGTTAAAGAGAGGAAACCTTAGTATCAGTGCAGAAAGAGACGGATGAACCAGGCATTTGTTGTACCCGTGTTGAGCCAAGTCTGCTGGTCCCCTGCGAGAGCTCAGACGCCGGCCCAGAGAGAGCAGGGACATACCCAAGGTCACATAGCAAGTTGGAGGTGACCAGCACTGAGACCCAGACCCTATCCTGGCCACGACAGACACGGAGATGACCAGCCTGACTCCAGGCAAATGGCTGGGACAGGACTCACTCTCTTATTAATTCTTCATTGATTCATTTACTGGCGTTCCTTGGGACCCAGCCCAGGGCAGACACCCAGCTTGGGTGTGGGTTTAGGTGGCGGACGGGTGCTGAATATGGCCCTACGTGCTCTGTCCCACAGGAGGGCCCCCATGGAAGGAGCCAGAGGCAGAGCACCCCAAGAAGGTGCTTCGGGGTGAGGGTGGTGGCCGGAACGCCCCGCGGTCTTCCCTGGAGCACGGCTCGGACGTGTGCCTTCTGCGGAAGATGGTAGAAGAGGTGTTTGATGTTCTTTATAGTAAGATCCTTCCTCATTCCATTTGGGGCCCCAGGCGGGTGGGAGCCCCAAGTCCAGTACCCGCCCAGCCACTAGAGGCCACCTGGGCCTCCTGTACCCCAAGAATGGATCTTCTGCCTCACATTCATTTCCTCAACTGCCCGCCCCTCCGCCTTGTCCTCTCCTCGAAACAGACCCAGGCTCACCTTGGTCCCCCTCCTCTGCCAGCCCCTGGCTGCCTCCACCTCCCTCTATGTGACATGGGCACCCATCTCCGCCCAGCCTGCCCGCCTCTCCGGTGTGCTGACCCCTCATAAGACCCCTTCCTGCTCACTCTGGCTGCATCTCCTGCCCCATGGCCGCAGGGCCTTCGGGCTGCCTTCTCCCTGACTGGCGGCCGGTGCCGTGGTGCGCTCTAAAGCTCAACTCCAGGAAGCCCCTCCCCTGCCACTGGGTTAGAACCCCTGTGGGCATCCCTGTGGTCTGCCCTGATGCTCTCTAGGCTCAGGGACTGTCCCCGCCTGCAGTGAGGGCCTGGATCAGGTTTTCAGAGGGCATTTGTTGAATGACCAAGGCAGGGCTAACCGGTTGGCCAAGTCCTTCCTATGGAGGGAGGAGAGTCCTGACCTCTGTGGGAAGTGTCAGGTTCAGTCTCACATTCCAGCGTGGCCTTCACTCCTCCTGGTGTCTTGGGAAGGTCCCTCGGGGGTCCTTGCTCATTAATTCGGACTTGCTTTTTTCCTTTCCCCTCTGTGGCCTTTGGTTCTGTGGGGCAAAGGTCACGAGGACATGCCTGCTGCTGTGTAGATGTCAAGAAAAGAGGCTGAGGGGACACGGGACCCAGAGGCCCTGGGAAGACGCTGGCCACACTGGGATGGGAGGACTTGTCACCAGGGGTTGGCTTTGCTACTGTGGACACTTGCCAGTTTGACCCCAGAGGCCCCCATCCCTCTGGCCCCCGCTGCCTGCCTCAGGCAGAATCAGGTGACCCTGAGATAAGGGGACTTTTTCTGGCTCTGGGAAGCAGCTTCCTTGTGGAGGTGACAACAGGTGTTCCTGAGCCTTGGCCCCTTGAGCATTCACCTTGATCCCTCACTCACCCCGTCCCTCTTTGTTACCATCATCCTTCTTTGTCACCATCTTCTCTGTCACTTCTCTTCCTTCTCTCCATGACTTGACCTTGCAGTCTTTCTCTGCCCCCTTTCTCTGCTCCCCCTGCCCCTCTTTCCCTTCTGCCTGCAGCCCGGCCCAGCTCTCCCTCCACCAGCCTGAGTGGAGCAGAGCGTGGCCAGATGCAGACAATGGGACCTTGTCCACAGCCCTGACACTGCACCCCGGCTTGCAGGGGGATTCTGTAAGAAGTCCTCAGTTAAGGGGCCCACAGGGTCCAGTTTCCTGGGAACCTGGCACCAGGGGGAGTCACTCAACATGGCCTCAGCTCTGGGGCGTCCCTGGCGTCCCCGGCCCTGGCTGCCCTCTCATACTGGGCCCTCTGCTTGACCTACCCCCACAGGCGAGGCCCTGGGCAGGGCCAGCGTGGTGCCGCTGCCCTATGAGAAATTGCTCAGGGAGCCGGGGCTGCTGGCCGTGCAGGGGCTACCCGAGGGCCTGGCCTTCCGCAGACCGGCCGAGTACGACCCCAAGGCCCTCATGGCCATCCTGGAGCACAGCCACCGTATCCGCTTCAAGCTCAAGAGGTGAGTGAGACGGCCGGCCTGGGAGCAGCCTGGGCCCCGTGACTGGACCTGGAGGGCCAGGCCAGGAGGGCCGGTTGCTTCATCTTGGCTCAGCTGCCTATGGCCAGAGGACAGGGACCTCAGATTGCCCCCGGGAGGCCCCAGGTTGTGAAAGCTCCCAGTCTGACCATGGAGGAGAGTCGCAGCAGCCCAGTTGTAGGGTGTGGTCTGAGCCAGGCCCGGTGGGCGTGGACGTCTTCCCAGTAACCCCGTTATGCAGTGGCTGGAGCAGACTTGAGTGGGGAAACAGCGCTCCAGGGGTCAGGAGCGGCAGTGCAGGTGACTAAGGGTTAGGTTAAGGATCAGGACGTCAAGGAGACTGGACTGGACAGGACGGCACTGATTGCTGGAGCTCAGGAAGCCACCTGGGGCTCAACACGGCCCATCAGAGATCAGACACCCGGGGTGGCGAGAAGGCCTGGAGAAGGAGGGGTGCGAGGTGACCGGAGAGGGGTGAGGTGAAGAGGATCACACACAGCCGTGAGCACACGAATGGTGAACTGGGGGCCCAGACGCTGAGGGGCAGGGCCTAGGTCCTCCAGTGGTAGCTGTACGACCCAGGGCATGCCGCCCCCCCGCCCCCGGCCCTGTCCCTCCATAATGGGACGAGCTCCTGCCCTGGTGTGTCAGGTCACAGACCCTTGTGCTCTGTGGAGGGAGGGGGCCGGGCTGTGGGGGAAGAGAGGCAGCTGGCAGGACAGGTCTCTCCTTCACCCAGGCCGCTTGAAGATGGTGGGCGGGACGCGAAGGCCCTGGTGGAGCTCAACGGCGTCTCCCTGATAGCCAAGGGGTCCCGGGACTGCAGCCTGCACGGCCAGGCCCCCAAGGGGCCACCCCAGGACCCGCCCCCCAGCGCCGCCTCCTCCATGGCCAGCTTCCTGTACAGCGCCGGCCTCCCCACCCACGTGCGAGAGCTCAAGCAGGAGGCGCCTACCTGCCTGCTGGCCCCCGGCGACCTGGGCCTGGGCCGCGCCGGGCCTGAGCCCAAGGCCCTCTGCGCCCAGGAATTCTCCGACTGCTGTGGTATGCTGCTGCCGGGCTCCCAGGTCTGGGTGGGACAGGTCACTCATGCGGGGGCACCTTCTCAGAGCCCCCCCCAGGCGGAGGGAGGCACGTTGGGGAGGGGGCGGGGCAGATGGCCGGTGGACCCTGAGCCAATGCTCAGCTATCTGTGTCCAAGAGTTGCCTAAGGCGAGCATCTGTGAGGATAGGAAACATGCTAATCCGTCCGCATGCATTTAATGAGCACCTGCTGTGTACCCAGCCTGGATGCGGGGTCCTGGAGACATCCAAGAACAAACAGCTGGGTATGAGAAAGACCTGGGCTCATGTCCTGGTTTCTCCACTTAGTGCTGTGTGTCCCAGCACAAACCTCTGCCTCTCTGAGTCCTCGGGACATAGCCTCTAGCAGTGCTGCCAGGAGGGTTGTGATCATGATTAAATGACAGCACGTGTGAGGAGTGCACGTTCTCAGGCCCCAAGGCAGCCCTGCTGAATCTGAAGCTTTGGGCTGGGGGCGCCCAGCTGCTTGCAGACTGCCCAGCCCACCAAGTTCTGATGTGCACTCATGGAGAGAACTGCTCGGCACCTTGTTGTTAGAATGGAGGAGAGCAAAGGGCACCGTCCCCACAAAGCCATGTGCTGGGCAGCAAGACGCACCTTACACACCTGAAACAAGCACCCCCTACTTGTTAAAGGGGTCTTCCGGCGTCCTGCTCTCCCTGATCTACCCTTTGGGTGGGAGACTGCTGAAGAAGATCTTGGGCCTCTGGTGGGGGACTTGCCTGCATTCACAATCACAGGGCTTGATTCTGGGGTCTCCCTGATGTGACATGCATTCGGACCAGCTCTAGGGATCCCCTCTTTGGGCCCTCCTGGAACCTGTACCTCTCCTCTCCCTTGTCCAGGACAGAAGCCCACCGGGCCTGGTGGGCCTCTCATTCAGAACGTCCATGCCTCTAAGCGCATTCTCTTCTCCATCGTCCACGACAAGTCAGGTAGGACAGCGCCCGTGGTGGCACCCAGGCCAGAGCAGGGATCTGGGGCCCCAGTGGTATCCACTGACATGGAAATGTGGGTCCTGGATCTTTGTGAGAGAGAAGAGGAACAGGCCTGTGCAAGAGACTTGAGGAAAACCAGAGTGTGTGTGATAGCTCCATCCTGCAGCCTGGCAGACTGTCCCCGGCTGTGGGCAGGAATTCAGGAGCAGCAGAGCTGGGAGTTTCAGGCTCAGGCTCTCATGAGGGTGTAATTAAGATGTCAGCTGGGGCTGTGAAGGCTTGATTGGGACTGGAGAGTCCCCTTCCAAGCCCCCCACTGTGGCTCTTGGAAGGAGATCTGCCCCTCGTCGTGGGGGGGTCTCTGTTGGCTGCTTGAGTGCCCTCACAATATGGCAGCCAGCTTCCCAAAGCTAGAGATTTAGGAGGACAAGAGGACACCATGTGTCTTCTGTGACCTAGCCTGAGACGCAAGTCACTTTGTCTGTGCATTAGAAGCCAGAAATCCTCACTCCGAGAAATTAAACTCCACCTCTTGCAGGAAAAGCTATGTAGGCAGATTTTAAAGGTATCATTGAAGAGCAGAAAACTTGGCAATTCATTCCTATCAAAAAGGAACAAAGTAAGACTTCCCAGCAGTTGTGCCTGGTAGAGGCCTCAGCCTCACCTTCAGTGAGAGACTCTTTATGAAAATCCAGTCTCCTGGTGGACCTAGAAGTTTAGTACACCCTGGGTGTGGGGTCCCCCCGCCCCCCCACCAGCCCCAGGACGCTGATTCAAGACCCAGGGCCTGGGGTGAGGGTGTGGGGTCCAGCAACCATGTGACAACGTGCTTCTTGCTCCTGCCTGCCTGCCTGCCTACTCACCTTCATTCCTGCCTGCACCTTCCCTTAAAAAAAAAGAGAAAAATCCAGTGCTTGGGATCAGAAAGGAGCCCTTCTGCTGCCCAGCCTCTGCTGGGAGGGGGCCTGGATATCCAGATGGAACGGCCACCTGGGAGGCGAGGGTGAGCTAGAGTTGCACTGGGCACCAGCTGGGTGATCTTAGGCAAAAGACTCAGTTTCCCTGAACGCCGGTTTTCCCAGCTCGCAGGCTGTCCTCAGCGGTTAAGTAGGAGAGTGTCCACCTGGGCTGCTTTCGCATGAACACTTAGCAAACTTAAGATGCTACTTTTTAAATTGTGATGAATCAAATGATCACTCTTGTTAGTAAGATGAAATGAAGGCAGAGACTTTGGTTTTGCCGAGAAGCTAGCAGGACTAAGGGCTTGGGCGGTGCCTTGACTGAAGGCGTGAGGGTAGGGCTTCCAGGTCAAGCCCCGGCCACTCCTTACCTGGGGGACAACTGTCTCCCAACCTCCTGCCTTTCTGGGGTAGGAAAGGCCTCTGGAGGGACAGGCCGAGCCTGCCCAATGCCACTGCTGGTGGGGGTGCTGTCAGCCCCTGTGTGTAGGGCAGCTTCCTAGAGGAGGTTGGGGAGTCAGGGCCCTGTGGGAGCAGGAGGGAGGGCAGGGATCACAATCTGGGTGCTGGAGGAGACGGACGAATGCCCCAGACTGGAGGGACCCCAGCTGTCTGGGCACAGGCCCCACCGGGAGGGTACCCAGGCAGTGGGGCGTCCCCAGGCCACCAGACCGTTGGGTCCCTCACTTGTACCTCCTGTGTTTTGATAGAGAAGTGGGACGCCTTCATAAAGGAGACGGAGGACATCAACACGCTCCGGGAGTGCGTGCAGATCCTGTTTAACAGCAGATATGGTGAGTGGGCGGCCGCCGAGGGGCCGGCGGTGCGCTGAGCATCTCATTACGTGGCAATCACTTGTGTTCCCCAACATGACAGCGGGAGCCATATGCTGGCACCCGCGCGCCGTCAACGCTAATGTCATCGCCCGCCTGGGTGGGGGGTGGTTGTGTCAATATTTCCCTTCCAGAGTCTCCAGGGAGTGGGACTGATGGCAGAACCCCAGATCTGGGCTCACCTGAGCCGGGTGGACAGGCTGGGGGCTGGTTGCCCATCTGAGGGGCCCTCCCAAGGGCCCAGAAAATGGCTTGGGGCCTCAGGTGCTTGCAGGGGCCCATAGTACCAGCTGCTCCTGCCTCCTCACCCAGCAGCGATTTGCATCTTTTGGGGACAAAATGGCACTTGTTCTTGAAAACCCCACCTGGGCCTGGAGCTCCCCAAGGCCATGACTCTGCCCTCTCGCACACCTCACGTGCCTTGTCGATCTGTCCCTGTGAGACCCAGGACTGGCTGACCCCTCAGAGTCCCTGGCATCCTAGACAGAGCTGGGCACAGAGCAGATGCCAGCCCTCCCCTCCCTGGGCAGCCAACACAGGTGGTGACGGGGCAGGAGTGGGGTCCTCTGCAGGTAAATAGTGTAGCCGCTGGTTGGCTGGAAGGGGGAGCCGGACCAGAGGGCCTGTAGGGGCACTCATGCCTGTTCTCTGTCTCCTGGGCAACCTTCACTCACTCCCTGTCACTCTGTGGTTGGACACAGCCTGGCCCTTGGCCAGGTGGGTGGCGCTTAGTCATGGGGAGCTGGTGCACGTGTGCACAGGTGAGCACGCAGGTGTGATGTTAGTGAAGGCCACTGGAACTGTGCACCCCACACTGTGGGATGAGAGGAGGGTCCTCACCTGGGGGGGAAAGGGGGCCAGTGTGTCCCAAGCTTGTTCAAGGGGGCAAACAGTGCCCAGCAGCCTGTCTCCCTCCCTCACCGGGACCTCCTCCCCACCACCTGACAGGGTAGGGCTTCTCCCTCCTGCCGTTTTTTCTCTTTTTCTCTCATCTCTTGTGTCTTCCTCTTCCTCCCTCCCCTCCTGACTACTCACTCTTCTTATTTTGTGTGTGTGTTTGGTTTTTGTTTTTAAGGAAAAGTATAGGCAAGAATGGAGATAGGCAGGCAGGCAGGAAGAAAGAGGAGGAAGAAGCACCCCATTTCCTTTTTATTTAGTTGTTCACACTGGTTGTCTTTCCCTGCCTGTCCCCCTGCCCCTGGGGACTCAAACCTGGGAGTATGTGGTCTACACTGTGTCAGAGGTGAATGACCTAACCGCTACTCCACCAGAGTAGGATAGGTCAGCCTACTCACACTTCTGACACCAGACAGGTGGTTTCTAATTCTCGAGCACCCCGACACCACCCGTGTCTGCCCATTCCCTCCTATTCCACACTAACCACGGAGCGTGCGGACACCTCTGGGGAAGGGCTCCATCCCACCTCAGAACCCAGCGGAAAACAGTGCGTTCCCAGGTCGCCCACATTTCTCTCTGTGTTGGTTGCTAGTAGTGGGTGCCCACGACCCCTGCTCCAGTTGTCTTGTTTGCTGGACTGGCTCACAGATCTCCGGGAAACAACGTTCTGTTGTCAGTTTAGATTTAATAAGGCCTCAGATTCTACACAGCCAGATGAAGAGGTGCACAGGGTTTGGAAGGGTCCCAAGCACCGAGGTTGGGGTGCGCCACCCGCCGGGCTTGTGGCTGTGTTCAGTGGCCCCAGGGTTCTGCCCTTCGTCCTCCTGAGATTCCATGAGGTAGGCGGTTTGATCTCATCATCGGCCTTCAGTGACTGACTCAGTTTCCACCCCAGGAGGTGGGAGGGGAGTTCCCCTGGCCACCAGCCCCATCCCAGCCACCACTCAGTCGTTAACATAATGAAAGAGGCTTGTGATTCACAGAAGGCCCTTCTCACCCCTACCCTGAGAAATCCCAAGGGTTTCAGGAATTCTTGTGCCCGGAACCTGAATCAAGGCCAAATTTTTATTTCTTTCCCTTTAGTTTAATTTAAAGATGTTTATTATCCAGAAACAAAAAAGAAGGAAGAGAAAGAATAAACATAAGATAATAAACCGCTACCCCCTCCCTCTTTCATGCACCTTGATGGCCTAGAGGTTTAGGTTTATAGTACGCTGGGTTCAGCCCACGTACATCCCGAGGTCCTCAGTTCAGAACCTAGGGCCGGAAGCAGCCAAGATGAGCAACTCAATAAAATAAATAAAACACTCCTCCCCTCGAAAAAACAAATAATATCCCCACCTCTAGCCTCTCCCCTCTGGTAACCTCAGTTCTGCCGTCCAGTAGGCCAACTATACGTTTCTTATATCACACATCACAATGGCTTTCCTCCTCTCTTTTCTCTTCTCCTGTTCATCATTTCACTCACTCACCAGTACTGCGTTTTAAGGCCCTGCCTTGATGCCAGGCCCTTGGGCTGACTCTGGACATGAGGTTCTTCCACAAGTGCCTGAACAGGTGTCCAGAACAGCATGCAATAGCAGGTAGTAGTACTTTCTGGAAGATAGTCACATACAGGAGTTGAGTCCCTTAGAAAGACGACAACTCAAAGAAAGATGAGGTCTCCACTGGCTGAGACAATCCGCGGTGGCTTCTTGGAGGAGGTGTCCTTTGAACCACAACAGGGAGGCCAATGTACATGCGCTTGGCAGACTGGACCTTCTTGGTCCAGCTTGGTAAGATTCTCAGGGCCTCAGTAAGGAGTCTTTGGGTGCCTTTGAAGTGGTCACCTGGGCCGACTCATCCACTCCTCTGAGGTTGTTCTCATCCCAGGCAGGAGTGAGCAGAATAGGAGCATCAGGGGAGGACTGGCACTGTCTACCTTGGGGGACCTCTGTCCTTACCTAGCTGGCCACGAGCTGGGACTATGCATGTGAGTAAGACCCAGGCAGTCGGTCTGGATATTTCTAGAAAGCGGAGCTATCAGCCCTTGGAATCTTCCTGGCCCAGATCCAAGGAGTGTTGGGTTTGGAGTAGTTCAGGCCTTGCCCCTTCTCTGGCCCAAGCTCCACTGAGCTTTCCCTTCAGCTGCCCTGGAGCGAAGGCAGCTCCCCTTGAGTATTGGGGGGTTGGCCCCACAAATGGGGGCCTTGGCAGCCTGAGGCATCTGCAGATTCTGTGAGCAGCTCTTGTTTCTGTTCCTGGGGGTGCAGCAGGAAAAAAACAAAAGAAATGGGAGTGAGCCCAGCCTGTGGGCAGTCTCGAGGTCATTGTCACCTGGGAAGGTGTTGAGAGTAGAGGGAAGGACCAGGGTGGATGACCCTTCCCTTGGAGCGGGGGCCGGAGTGAGAGCCCCTCTCCTGTCCATTCTCCCCGTGGCTGAGAAGACCTGGCAGCTCAGACAGACCCAACGGGAGGTGAATTCCTGCAGATTCCGCCCCTCACCCCTCGCTCAGGCGCGGGCTCCGGGGAGTGGGGTGGCGGGTGATGCTGGGTGGGAGAGATAGTTTGACAGCTGCTGCGATTTCGAGGGTTTAATTTGACAACCAGTGAAGTGCGACTTCACAGTGGGATCTGGCTGCCAAGCCGCCAACGCAGAGCTGGGCCACCTCGACAGAAAGTGGCGGCGATGAGCTCCAGAGAGGGCCCCAGAGGGGGCCCCAGATGGCTCTGCCCTGCCCTGGTCCGCGTGTGGCCAGGAGCAGGGTCTCTGGCTCCCGGCTGGCACTGGTCAGCACACGGGGCATCCTGTGGCCAAAGGAGCAAGGCCAAGGTGGAGGGGAGAAGGCATGGAAGCCAGAGCAGCCCGGCTCCTGGCCTGAGACCTCCCAGGCCTTGGGGAGATGGGGCTTTGGGGGAAATGGGAACCCGTGAAAATTCCCCTTGTTTCAGCACGTGGTGGGTGCTCCGGGGATATTTGGTGAATGAATGAAAGACAATGTGGAGCTGGGATGTGAGTGACTGAAGTGAGAGAAGACCCACCCTAGTCTGGGGGAGAAAAACAAGTAGTTCTTTGTGAACCCAAGTGTCTCTGCTGGTGGCCAAGCTGCTCGTGTCCATGTCACCATCTGTGTCACCGTGTCAATGAGGGTGAGGAGAGCCTCCCTGCCTGGAGGGAAGGGCATGCCTGTGCACCCCTCCTGGTGTCCTGCCAGGGCCAGCCTGAACTTGGGAGCTTTCTTCCTTCATTCTTTCAAATACACAGGGGCAACTGCTGTGTCCCAGCCCATGCAGATCCCAGAGATGGAGCCGGGAGCTGCGCCCTGCTCTGCGGCTTCCAAATAGTCAGCCAGAGTAGGTGAATTTGAATATAAGGTATATGTTATATGTATATGTGGAAAACCAAAAGGGAGCTGGAGAGGGCTGGTTTGTGCTGGCAAGGTGACATTTGAGAAGACACTTGGGTGGAGGGAGGGGACAGAGAAGTGCTGTTTTCTGGAGAAGACTGAGCAGGCGGAAGAGGAAGTACAAAGGCCCTGGGGTCGCCTGTGTTTGTTGTGTTGAGGAAGCAACACACAGGAGGACAGGAGGGAGGTAAGGTCAGAGGTGACAGGGCTCCAGTCACGGAGAGCCTCAGAGGCACATCCCCATGCCCGTCTCAGAGAGGTGGGATCTTGTGGGCATCTTTTTAAAATGGTTTTTTAACTGTGGTAGCAATTCTACACATTAAAATAACTTCCTATGTATAGATTCCGCATTCCTTGGATACATGACAAGACACCCTGCCCTCCACCAAATCACCAAGTTTCCCCACCGTTGTCCAGTGGGCTCCGCCACCATTTGTGCCCCTCCCCACCCAGCCCCCTTCCCATTCCCTGTTGGTCACCTTAGTTCTATTGCCAGTGTCCAAGGGTTGGTTTTGTTTCTTGTGTTCCTTTGTTTTGTCTATTCACCTATGAGTGAGGGCATCTGGTATCTGTTTTTCTTCTTTTGACTTATTTCACTTAGCATCATTCCCTCGAGTTCCATTCATGTCGATTCAGATGACAGGGTTTCATCTCTTCTCAGGGCTGTGTAGTATTCCATTTCATATGTACCACATCTTCTTTCTCCATTCACCTGATGTTGGGCACTTAGGTAGTTTCCAGTTCTTAGTTACTGCAAATAGGGCTGCAGTAAACATGGGGGTGCATACAGCTCAATGAATGAGTGTTTTGTATTTTTTGGGTAGATGCCCAGATGTGAGATGGCCGGACCCTGTGGGATTTCCATCTTTACCTTCTTGCGGAAACCCCACACTTTTCCACAGGACTTGTGGGCACTTTTAAAGTGCAGTGACGTGAAGGGACGTTTCAGCAGTCCCCACGTCCTGCAGCCTCTGCTTCAGCCTTCCCTTCCCTTCCAGCCGAAGCCCTGGGCCTGGACCACATGGTCCCTGTCCCCTACAGGAAGATCGCCTGCGACCCAGAGGCGGTGGAGATCGTGGGCATCCCAGACAAGATCCCCTTCAAGCGCCCCTGCACCTATGGGGTTCCCAAGCTGAAGCGGATCCTGGAGGAGCGGCACGGGATCCACTTCATCATTAAGAGGTGCCAGCGGGGTGCGGCCAGGTTGGGGTCTTGGGGTGAAAGGGCAGGGCCCTGGGGAGCAACAAGGGCTGGGGTGACCTGAGAAGTTCCATGCCTGGGAGGGAATTCACGCTCCTTAACCTAACATGTGTGGCTCTGAGCCTTGGAACTTACCTGCTATCAGAAGGGAGCCCACCTGAGCCCGCAGGCAGCGGTGACTAGGTCAGCCCTCCTTGTCCATACCTCCCCCTGGGCTGTCTACCCGGCCTGCTGGTCATTTGTCCACCTTCCTGTCCTCCCAGGAGGTTAGGATCTCCTGGTACTAGAAGGGGGTGCCAGGCAGCCCCAACCTTGTCTTCCTGACTCCCTAGGGGGGTTTCCCCTTGCAGCTGGGTGGACTCTCCCAAGCCTGGACTCTCCAGGCAATGCCATCATTCCCAGATCCTTCCTCCTAAATGGTTAGAGATGAAGGAATGGCCAGAGACCACATACATAGTCCAGCCCCTGCCTCCGGCAGCCACTTCTCAAGCATCTGTCCCCAAAATTCTGAGAGCAAACTCCTGTGTGTGCTGTGCTTGTTGCCTCTTGCTGATTGTCGCGAGTCTGCAGTCAGGGACTTGGGCAGGGAATGTGTGTGGCTTGTCGCTGGAGCCCCAGCACCTGGAACCTTTTCTGATACAGATGCCCAGTGAGTATCGGAGGAAATGACAGATGCACGCTTGTCCAAATTGGGCCTTGTGCTTTCTAGCTTCTTAGAGTTTAAGAAATAAACGGTAAGGAGGAAGAAAAATGGTGGGGGGCCTCTTTTGGATGATCAAGAAAAATGGTGGGGGGCCTCTTTTGGATGATCGGATGCCTCTGAGAGCAGATGCATTTGTTAAGCCCCGTGGGAGGTTGACGGGCCGTGTTGGGCGAGTGGCCTCAGCTGGCAGTCCAGGCCCCCCAGGCAGGGAGGCCAGGGCACAGCAGAGGTTGGGGTTCAGTCTGAGAGCACAGAGCTGTGCTGGTGCGGTGGAAGAACCCCTGCAGGGTGGCTAGAGGCCACAGAGGGGTCTGCAGGACCCTTGGGCTGCTGGGGGAAAGTGGACTCTAGGGAGATCTGAGCAGACATGGACTTGGTGGAGAAGCCAAGAGGAAGCAGTGGGCTGGGCCAGCGTGGCAGGCAGAGGTAGGAAGGTGGCTGGGTTGGGGTCAGACTTCCAGCTGTGACGGGTTTGCCAGTGGGTGGAGTGGGGAGCAGAGGGGAGAGGGGACAGAGAGGCAGTTTGCCCCATGTTTCTGAGCATGCGTCTGGGGAAAGCAGGTCCTGCCGGGACGTGGGTGAACTCATGCTCAGGAGCTGGAATTCTCAGAAAGCAAGCTGACCTGTCAGAGGCTCCGTAGAGGGGTCTGGTTGACCTGTGAATGGTCAGCATGGGCCAGGAAGGGGCCATGGGGGAGGAGAGCCAAAGAGGGGAGAGGCAGGCCCCCTTTAGAGGATGAACTGAGGAGGTTGGGAGGAGTGGCCAGAGAGGTGGGTGGTCAGCTCCCTGCTGACCTGTGGGTGATTTTGAAAGTCAGCTGTGACCTTGTGGGGCTCCCGCTCAGAACCTGTCACCTCCCTATTCGGGACAGTGCACATGTTAAAGCCCGTGGGTGGACCATGGCCACCTTCATGCCACTCTGCCTTCCCTTGTGGGCACTTCAGCTGCCTTGCCTGTCTTGGGCCTCCTGAGGTCCTTGCTTCACCTCAGACTCTCCCACCCGCTTCCCACCTGTCTCTCCAGGCTGTTTTCTCTGGGTCGACACACTCCGACCTCGTTTGGAAAGAATCCCTCTGGCAGCAGGCCGTTTCTCCCCCTCAGTAACACACTCCTCATGGTGGGGACACCATCTCCATCACACCCCTCACCTGCCAGCGTAGGCCAGGCTGTGCCCTCCCAGCCTGTCCTGCCAGGTCCCCCTTGATAAAGGACTCGAGGAGAGTGGAAATGAATCGCCCTTTTGTGGGCAGTGCCTGCTGTGTCTAGTTACGTCTCTTGCTGCTGCCCGAGACCTTTTCCCTCCATTGACTCTCGGTGGAGGACTTGTGAGGAGGGAAGTAATCAGGACACCCCCCACGCCCCTTACGT
The DNA here is from genome assembly GCA_004363575.1 of Solenodon paradoxus. Classification (NCBI taxonomy): domain Eukaryota; kingdom Metazoa; phylum Chordata; class Mammalia; order Eulipotyphla; family Solenodontidae; genus Solenodon; species Solenodon paradoxus. The sequence continues at coordinate 66,854 of RJWH01001455.1, forward strand.
ATCTGGCCATGGTGAGTGGGTCTCATGGTGACTCACCTTGAACTCCCTCTTCTGTGAGCCAAGCTGCCTCCCATTTAATACACTAGTATTTGCTGAGCTGCTGTAGGCCTCGTGCTTCACAGGGCTCCACTGAGGATGTCATAAAACAACGGGCATAGTCATCGCTGCCCGTTATGGGTGGGGGTATGGGGAGTCACCAATGCAGTAAATCCAAGGCGTGTCACAGCATTCTCCAGGCGCAGACTTGGTGGCCTCTGAGCAGCAAGCCTGTGGGGCTGCCTGGAGGAGGGGGTCGGCACCATTCCCCTGCAGCAGGGTAGCTTTGAAGAGCAGCTTCTCTGGAGCCTCAGTTTCCTCATCGATTAAAAAAAGAGGGACAGTGATGACCTCCCCCCAGGTCTCTTTCAACATAAAACAAGGAGGTGAACATAACACATCTGACAAATTGCAGAAAGGTGCTCATCAATACGAGTCCTTCCCCTCGACCTCACCATCCTCATGTTTAAAGGAGCAGCTCAGGGCGTTGGCGCTGACAGCAGAGGTTCGAATCCTGGCCCTACCATCTCCCAGCTCTGTGTCCCCGGGCAAGTTTCTTAGCTCTCTGTGCCTTACTTTTCTTACCTGCAAAATGGGACTGACATTTGCCTGTGGCAATAGTGCTGATTGGAAACGAGGACTGGATTGGGGTGAAATGCTCAGGACAGAAGGTGCTCCATCCAGAGCCCTCAGGGCAGTGTATGAGATGGTTCCAGCAGAGTGAATGGGGAGAAAAGAGAGCTGAGGAAGCAGCCTGGAGGTGGTGTCTGTGCCGTTGGGTCTGTGGGCTCGGGACAAGTCACGGGGAGAAACCCTGAGAAGAGGCCTAGAGATCCAGTTATTGGTGGTAGGGGACTGCACTGGGCTCTAGATCCCCTCTTACCACCAAAACACGAGCCCTCATTTGAGGTCACGCCTCAGGCAAAACTTAGGAAGGAAATGGATCTGGGGGCAGGATTCTAGAACACTGGATTTTGGAAAATTGATAGCAACCTTTGCTGATGCCTGTCACACAGCGTCCCAGCCAGCCAACCCTTGGGGGTGTCTATCACCGTCTTGGAGGCATATCAGAGCCCCTGCCTGTCCTCTGCGCCCCCCTCCCCCAGGGAACTGTGCCAGCCACCGGGCTGTCTCGAGCCTGCTGCCCATGCTCTCTGAGAAATCAAGAAAACCACAAATAATGATCAGCCGTAGGTGTTGGTGGTGTCCCGCCAGACCTCAGGGAGGAAGCTAGTCTCCCCAGCTCTGCTCCTAGGGGTGCCTCCTGCCTTAGGGGGCCCAGAGAAGTGTGGGCCTCTAGGAGCGGCAGGGCCCCCTGACATGAGAGCAGAAAGTCATGCGTGCCTCTGAATGTGCCCCTGGGCCCACCTTGAGCAGTGTTCAGCCCCGGTGTTGGATTTGTACATCTTTTGTCCCATGTCACCAGGACCCTGCTTCCTTGTCCTGCTGCCCCATGGCTACAGGCTCTGCTGCACCCTGCACCCCAACCAGCCATCCGACCTCCCTGTCCCACTGGGGGCTGGGCTGGGGACCTGGAAGTGGACAGTGGGTGACCGAAGCTCCCTCGCTCACCCTCACTCCATCTACTTTCTGGCCCCGACTTCCATGTGTCTAACCAGGATGACTCCGGGGACCCTGAATGGCTCTGGGCCCCCAGCCACCCCCACTCCATCCTCTCGGCCGTGATGGAGTGATCAGATGGTACCATGTCCCTTTGGGGCTCCCTGTTGCCCCCAGGGGTGGGCCTGGTGGGTGATCTCAGCACTGAAGGCTGTTCACCTCCTATGGGGCCCCCCTCCCCGTTATCTAGAAGACCCCAGACTCCCCCACCCACAACCCTGTCTTTACCTGGAGACCCTGTCAGCTGCCCTAAGCTCACTTTCTCCATCTCCCTGAAGTCTTCCCGACCACCGCTTGGTTTCTGTGACGCCCAGGGTCTCCACATGTCACCCTGCGTGGCTGTGATCGGGTGACAGGTCTGGCTTCTGCAGCCTACAGGGCCTCTCCCTGCACCTGTCCCTGAGATATGTGACACAGGTGGTATTGGGTAAATGGCAGCAGGCCGGCCCCCGTGGTGAAGGGGTGTGTGTCAGCCAGAGAGCTAGGGGCTGAAGAGGCTCCTGGGGTGTCGTGATGAGCACGTGGGACCCTCCAGGGACCGCAGGCTGGCCCCTGCCCTCCTTGGGCAGTGAAGAGTCAGGCTAGGGCATCTGACCGTCCAGACTGTGGCCAGCTCAGGGCCCAGGTCTGTAGTTGTGACCATGCATGTGGGACTCAAGTGACCAGTTGCTCCTGAGCTGGGGGTGCCTTCGGGCCAGCACCGTTCTCATGCCTGTTTCTCCTTTCTCCCTAGGATGTTCGATGAGCGAATTTTCACAGGTAAGTGTGGGTGCCCTCGGGTCCCTTCTGAAGCTATCAACTGGTGCCCCCAAAAGAGCTCAGACCCTGTTGCCTGAGTCCTACCCTTGGGGTGGCTTTTGTGTCCTGGGGCAGATGTGGGCTGGGCTCCTGGGACAGACAGATGGTGCAGACAGATGTCAGGACAGCCCTCATAGCTTGGGATGCCCTGGATAGCAGAATGCTGGTCCATGCCATGCCCTTCTAATCTGTGAACGTACTTAATTTCAATTAAATTTCATGTTCAGTAGCCTATGACATGGGTTCTGTCCTTATCCCTGAAACCCCACGAGCAAGCGTGGGGCCTGGCTGCATACCCGGGCGTGTGGCCCCGGAGCCCCGGCCGTGACTAGCAGGCCTCTCACGTCTCCAGAGGGAGCCGGACCCCGCGTGGTGTGGCATGGGGCACATGAATTGTGGGGTGCAGCATGCCTGGGCTCCAGTTCTAGTCCCACCTCCCAGCAACTTTGTGGCCTTGGGCCGGGACTTACGGGCCCCAGTTCCCGCATCTTTGAAATGGGGGTGATCCGAACGCCTTCCTCTGGGGTCCTGGGATAATTAAACAAGAGGATAGTCTTATACTGTGGCCTTGGGATGACTCAACTCCTTTCTTGAAGGTTCCTTCAGCCCCTGTGCCCTCTCTAAGGTCAAGTCAGCCACACTGGTTGCCCTGTCCTTCCTCATGCCCAGTTTCCCAGCTCCCCAAGCCTCCCCTGGCCCTGAATCTGTTTCCTTCTCCCAGGGGAGGCCTTTCTCCCAAGGACTCATTCCGTCTATTGGCTGGACATATGGAGCCCACAGGAGGGCAGAGGCCAGACCATACCCACGGGGCCTGCAGGAGCCACACAGGGTCCCCTGCCCAGTGCCCCTCAGGCAGGCGGAAGCTAAAGAGCCGTCACGTTGACACCCCCACCCCCACTCTCCACACAGGGAACAAGTTTACCAAAGACCCCACGAAGCTGGAGCCAGCCAGCCCACCAGAGGACTCCTCTGCAGAGGCCTCCCGGGCCACCATCCTCGACCTGGCAGGGACTGCTCGGTAAGGTCCCACCGTAGCCCATGGCCACCCCTCAGGCTGAGCAGAGACCAAAGGACTGTGCCCAGTGTCCTCACCACCCTGACAGCTGTGCAGACACAGGGGCAGCCTGTACAGGCCTCTGCACTCTACTCTCCCACCCCCGGGGTGGGCAGGGAGAACCCCGAGGGGCTAAAAAGAGAAGAGATTCCACTCACTTTCTTCCACCTGGTGGACCCTTGACCCCCTGGGGACCTCTCATGTGATGACCATCTCCAGAGCCTTGCCTGGCACCCTGTCCTGTCAGGCGATGACACAAGGTCTTGCACTCAGCTCCTGGCCTCTTCCCCCTCCACTGTGCCACCTTCCAGACTCGGGTCCAGAGATGAGCTGTGGATCCGGGATCCCCACCCCCAACAGTGCTTGTGAGAGAGGGAGGGAGGGAGGGAGGGAATGAACCAGATCTTCCATGCCAGCTGTGCTCCCAGTCCCTGCCCAGACTGCCCGCTTCCAGCCCGGCAGTCCCTGCAGCGGTCACTCCCCGTAACAGTACTGGTCACACCCTACTGTGCTAAAGGCTCCCGAACCAGCCAGACCCAGGCTGTGGCCTCAGGAGCTCCCACCTAGCTGGTGGGGAAAGTGGATGCCAGGTAGGTCACCCAAAGCTAGCAGGAATTTGGCAGGGATGGCGGACCCTGTTTTCCCAGGAGATAAGGCACCGGGATTCTTGCCAGGACAGTGCTGTCCTGTGGGGATGGGAGTGAATGTGGCCAGAGGTATCTTCTGAGCTGGCCCCTGACTGCCTGGAGTGGGAGGTGGCCTGGATGAGGCTGATGTATATCATTTCTCCACAGGTCAGACAAGAGTGGCCTCTCCGAAGACTGCAGTCCAGGTGCGAAGGAACCAGACTGCTGTGTGTGTTGTGGGGCGGGAGGCCTGGGAAGGTGCCCTGCAGGCACCCCCAGCAACCTTAGGGTGGGGAAAGCAGCTATGACCGTGAGCCTAGAGTGCAGTGAACCTCCTCTGTCCACCCCTGTCCTCCCAGCCCCAGGCCTCACCATGGGTGCAGAGCATGCTGGGAGCTCTCTGGGAGGCTGGGGGGGCAGGTGGGACGCACATGGCGGCGGAGTTGAGAGACCTGGGTTCTGGTATCACCTCCGCCTGCTCTCACTGTGTCCGTGGCAAGAGGGTTCCCCTCTGTGGGCCTCGTCTCAGGTCTGTACATCGGAGACACCAGGACTGACCTGAGGGCCTCCCGAGGGTCCTGTGGACTCATCCCTCCCCACCCCATTGCTAGTCTGGGCAGGAGCGTAGGGGCTGACTTGACTTTTCCTGGGTGTTCAATAGCAAGTCACAACACGAGAATATTCTGGGGTGACTTGCTGTGCCCTGCCAATTTCGTGCTCAGACCTGACCTGATCCCTCCTTCTCCCCTTCACAGGGACCTCCGGGGAGCTGGGAGGGCTGAGGCCCATCAAAATTGAGCCAGAGGATCTGGATATCATCCAGGTCACTGTCCCAGGTAAGGGCCACACATCTTTGGAATGCCCTATCTCTGTGGGCTGTCCATTCTGCCTCCTGCGGTCCTGCCTGGCCAAGAGGGGGTCTCCAGGCTGTTGTTCCTCTGGTTTGATTCTGAGATGCAGGACATCTCGTGTGCTTTCTGCAGCCATCTCTGCCCTCTGTACTGGAGACCAGCTCTCAGCTCCAACCTTCCCAAAGGATCCCCAGCCTCTTCCTCTCTGTCCTGGCTTCCCTGTAATTTGTGGGGCAGGAGGGAGAAAGGGACAAGGCCTTGGAGTAAGAGGATCTGGGTTTTGATTCCAGACTTGGAGCCCTCAAGCCTCAGTTTCCATATCTGTGAAATGGGGGTGTGCTTGACCTCTGGAGGCTCAGCATGGTGGAACCAGGGAGATCCACAGGCTCTGCCTGGCCTCCCGGAGGGTATCCCAGGATGAGGCTTGCAAGGGACCTGCTCTGTGGGCATGCTGAGCTAGTGGTTGCTGAGGGCTGTGATGGGCGGGACAAGGAAAAGATGCTCTTGTCACTTGGAGTTTTGTCTCCAGACCCTTCACCCACTTCTGAGGAAATGACAGACTCCATGACGGGGCATCTGCCCTCGGAAGATTCTGGTTATGGGATGGAGATGCTGACAGGTAAGAAAGGGGCTGGAGACCTTCCTCCCTGGTGTGGCCAGGAAGCCCCAGGCCTTTCTTGGTATGGATGCCCCTGTTAGAGAAAAAGCCCTGTGTGCCTGATTCCCACCCCCCCACCCAGGATGGGTTCCTTTCTGAAAACTGGCAGCCAGTTTCATCCCAATTTGCAGTAAGTCTGGTGACGGCGTCTGTCCCAGGAGCCCCCCATTTGGATGAATCCATTCACTTCTTCAACCACTATTTATTGAGCACCTACTGCGTACCAGGTCCTGTGCACACAGCCAACAGGCAGACATATCTGCCCTCATGGAGCTGACATCCCTGTGCAGGGAGATGGACTGTAAGCGAATCAGTAAGCAAAATAGAAGGGCAACGGGTGGTCTGTGCTGTGGGGGCTGTCAGAGACAGGAGGGGCCAATGACTGTGGCACTTGGGTGGTCAGAGAGGACCTCACAGAGGAAGCAAAATGTTGGAGCCAAGAGCTGAAGGAAGTGCAGTGGGGAGCCATATAGATATCAGGAGAGAACTTCCCAGGCAGCAGAAACAGCAATTGCAAAGGCCACTCAGCGTGCCTGCCGAAAAGCAAGGAGACCTGGTGACTGGAGCATAGTGAGACGGGAGAGGTGAGCTCAGGGAGGTGACAGGATGGGTTACACAGGGCGGGCAGACAAGTGTACAAGTTAGGGCACAGAAGGTTCATGAAAAATTATATCACCACTTAAATGACTGGAGTTGGGAAGTCTCTGCAAAAAGGGGATACAGGGCCTGCCCAGGGAGCTCTCAGAAGCCAGCTGGCATTTGTTTCTCTGTGTGAGGGGAGGTGGGCGTCGGCATCGCCCCGGGACCCCCAGCTGAGGCATAGACGCAGGTAGCGTTCACACAGACAGTGCGAGAGCAGGTACATTCATATTTCCTAAATTTGGAAGCATGACATTGTTAAATGTTTGACTGAAAAATCAGAGGCAAGAAATAAAAATGAACCAGTTGAACAAAAAAATCAGGTGTCACCAAATAGCACACACACAGTCAGCCTGTGTGTCTGTGATCCCAGTCCCCGGATCCAGCCCACCGTGAGTGAAAACCTGCGCTGTGTCGGTGGTCAGGTCTCTACGGAACATCGCACTCTTTGTTTTTATTTCCTATCCCCTAAACAATACTGTGTAACAACTATTGACATAGCATTTACACTGTAATAGGTATTGTAAGTCATCAAGAGAGGGTTTAAAGTAGCTGGGAGGCTGTCCATAGGCTATGTGCAAGTGTTCTGTGTTATATAAGGAGGCCTAGCATCTGTGGATTTCACCATCCAAGGGCATCCTGGAACCACCCCCCTGAGACCTCCTTCTCGGGACAACTATATTCATTCCGACTGGTGGCCCCCTGGCTGGTGGCTGTAATATTCTTTGTGCCTCCAATATTCTTTGTGCCTCCTGTGCTTTTTCATTTCTTATTTCACCAAAAATAAATGAATGACTGGGAAAATAAAGCAGGAGGTTTCCTACAGGCCCCTCGGTGTCATTGGTGACAGAAGAAAGGCTGCATCTCTGCTCCTCTGCTGTGTCAGGGGGAGTGACCTGGAGGCAGGAGAGAGGCAGTTGTTGGCGGGAGTCTGGTTCAGCTACGAGATAGGAAGTGTCGCGGCGCCGCCTTGCCAAGTGCAGATCTCCAGCACACAGGCCCTGAGGCCCACGTCTACACACTGAGAAGCCTTGTCGGACTCAGAGGGGCTTTGCCCAAACTGCAGACAGGTAGACTGTGCCAGGCACAATTCTGAAATCACTTTCCCCCAGGATGACAGCCATTAGAAGGGACCCAGTGTGGGGTCAGTTGTCAGGAGCAAGTTGGCTCACAGGACACCAGGGTCTGGCTGACCCCGGGCCAGCCGCAGGAGACCCAGCCTCCACCCAGGGAAGTGTCCCCACAGCATCTTGGAGGGCTTGGTCCTGCTTCCCATTGGTATTAGCCGGATAAAGGCACCTCGGGCAGCAAGATGGGGCAGTTTTCAGATGGCTTTGGGAAGAGCAGCCATCCACTCAGAGGTCCACGGCCTTGACAGACCAGAACAGCAGGTGAGACTCACCAGAAAAATTCACGTCCCAAGGACACGTGTCAGGGGCTGCATTGCCCAGGGAACGGGCTCTGAGACGCAGCTCCATGCATGGGGTGTGTTTCAAGGGCAGCCCTGGCATCCGCATCTAGGTAAGGGAGGGATAGAAGCACGAGGGGGCAGGAGAGGGACAGGCCCAGGGTGCGTCCCCCTTCCCCCTGCCAGCCCCACAGGAGCCGCCAGATGAGAGTTGTTTTGAATTGAACTGAATATCCTGACTTTCATAGTCCCCCACTCAGTCAGTCACAGAACGTGGGTGGCCCCAGGACAGCCCTTAAAGGACTCGGGCCAGCAGCTCACCATGCTCCCCACACCGGGACGAGCACCTGGGATCTGGGCGGTCACCCCAGTGTCCACAGTACAAACGCCTGTCTGCGCACAAGAGACTACAGCCAACTCCTGGAGCCACAGAGAAAGGAGGGTGTCCCTTGCAGTTGCGATTGAGCGGAACCCCTGCTGAGCAGATTGGGGATTTAGGGTCAGGCTGCAAATTGGCGAATAACTTCTTTTTTTTTTTTTTTTTTTTAAGGGAACATGCAGGCAGGAATGAAGGCGAGTAGGCAGGCGGGCAAAGAGAGGAGGGAGAAGTATCTTTATTAATTGCATGTAGTTGTTCATCTGAGTTGTCCCCCCAACCCATATTAATACATAGTAACAGCATTCCCAGACCCCGCAGACCACCGATCAACTAGGAACAGACTGCTGGCGGAGCAGGGCAAACCCCGCCCAGTCTTCAGGCAGTGCGGTGGGCCCGGCCTCTGCTGCCCTGACTGTGCCCATTTCCCCGAGGAAAGTTTAGGCCTAAAACTCAGGGCGGGCTCTCCATTTTCTCCAGCCAGCAGCTGAGCATAGAATCCCCAGAACCTTCCATTGCATTCCAGATGGATCTCCAGGGTGCAGGCCTGTGGCAATCCCAGCTGCAGAGAGTGGACCCTGGCATTGGCTGCTCTCCCGGGATCAGCTCCTCTCCCTCTGGGACGGGCTCAGTGCCCTGAGTGTGAACACCCAGCCACCCAGCACTGTGAGCCTTCTATGTGACTGCCGGAAACCTGATCAAGCACTGAGAATCCCTGGGTGGCTTCCTCCAGCCACAGCCCGGCTGCCCCACCCCCACCTCACACTTGTTTATCATCCTCCAGTGCAAACTCCTGGTGTCTGACTTCACCACATCCCCCCACGCTGCTCCCTCCCCATCTCACCCTGCTTTCCTGGACCCAGGGATCCTGAAGGAGGGGAACCTCCTTCAGGAAGCCTCTCCTCCTTGGGCCCCCCAAGGCCAGCAGGAGACCCCACTACCATCCCCACTGGTTTAGTGCTCCACCCCCCTTACAGTTCACTGCCCCATCTGTGCTGGAGACAAGGTTGGGGGTTCATTACTACCAAAATGAACCATTTGCCCTGGGGTAGACCACCCCCCACCCCCCGCCACACACACACCTGTATCTCTCTCTGTCTCTTCTCTGGCTGGACTTTCTTCATGGCATCACTGCCATCAGGCATCAGTGTTATGTGACGTTGCACCAGGAAGACCCTGCTAGAACTTCACATTGTAGAAGAAAGGACGCACGAACCTGGGGCTGGCCTCCGGGGGGTGCATATCTCATGTCATGGTGTCTAGTCTCTGAACCTGCCCTTCTCACGTGAGGGCGAGGACAGGGTGCCTGATGGAACCAGCATCCTGATCCCATCAAGGGGTCACTGATGTGCCCCAGCATCCCCTGAGTCTGACTCAACTCAGGCAGGAGGAGATGATGTGACTTCCCGGCACCCTCTGTTCTCTTTCAGACAAAGGCCCCAGCGAGGACCCAAGGCCAGAGGAGAGGCCTGCAGAGGGTGAGGCACTGACCACCTCCCACATTTCACCCCACTACCATCTCCTTTCCCCTCCCCAACTGTCACCCTTTTGTCTCTGGGTCTCCACCCCGTCTCTCTCCAACACCCAGTCTGGAGGCTGCCTGAGGTGGGAGGTCTGTAGACCTGTCTTCTCAAACCCAGAGGTCCCTGCTCTGAGGAACAGGCAGCTCTCCTCTAATAAGGGAAATGGCAGGTCTTGTTTTTATTTGTATACACACCCTGCTTTTTTCCACAAAGGTTTTGAGGTTGAAGTCTGAGCCTAGCCTTCCGGAGCAAGTAAAATTTAGACCTGAAAGTACAAAATGGACTTTGTGTCCATGGGGCATGCTCATTCTTGAGACACTGATCATTCTCTCCCTGCAGAGTGGGAATAGGACAGGAAGGGACCTCAAGGTGATGATAACTTTATCTTAGGGAGTCTGCCCCTGGCATGGAGAAAGAGGGTGTCAGAGGGGAAAGGTGGTGGGGGGGGTGAAAGGACCATAGCAAAAACCTACTGCCACTTGATGGGAGCGTGATCAGTTTGCAGGGCTAGTGTTTACCCACTCGCTAGGTAACTTACTGGGCTGATCTAAGGTAATATTCCCCTAGAAAGACCCGTGGTCATTCTTAGGCCGCAAAACCTTCCAAATCTCCTTTGAGACCTGGTGATGCCTTAGATCCCACTTCACAAGCATGTGTTGAGCCCAGGAAGTATAGCCCTGCCTGGGGGTGTTTCTGAGGAAAGCATTCACCTGCCACCGCCACCCCTGGCCTTCCCCGTTCCCTGGCCCCAGTGCAAGGTTGCTCTTGGTGCCAGCAGGCCTGGGACAGGCGCTGAGAAGCAGGGAGCTGCTGCTCCACTGTGGAGGCGCGGCAGACTGCCTTTTGCCTTCCAGACAGCCACGGCGATGTGATCCGGCCCCTGCGCAAGCAGGTGGAACTGCTTTTCAACACACGATACGGTGAGCAGGGCACCGGCGGGTCCCGGGTGTCCTGGCCCGGCTCCCACCCCAGCTGCTGTGCAGCCGCTTCTCCCAGTGCAGGCCCCCCCCCCAGGGAAACCAAAGCACTGCCAGAAAGCACCCCCACCCCACTGAGACGCTGCCCCCGCTTCCTTGGTCAGTGCACACACCTGGTCTGTCTCAGCCTGGGCCTCCGGTGGAGAGGCCTTTCTCTCCACTGTGATAACAGCTCTTCTGTCCTCAGGGACACCCTCATTCGGGGTCGCTGGGAGCTTGAGGCACCAAGAAGGAGGACTGGGAGGAGAAAAAGCTGTTCTTTATGAAGCTCCATGTTTCAGCAGGCACTGGCTGGGTGCTTCACCTGGGTCTCATCTCACAAATCCCTGTGTCTTGATGCCCATTTTACAGATGAGGGAAAATGAGGCCTGGGGAAGGGCCTGGTTTGTAAGAGTTGCCCCACCCCACACCGCCCACTAGTGAGCATCAGAGCCTGGCCTGGGCCTCAGCTCTGTCCCGTTCCCAGGAGTGATATTGGGCCTGGCGGGGGATTGGGGTTATTCTGGGTGGTAGGGTGACCCTCTGGAAAGGTCTTTCTGGCAGTGTGGGGACAAGTGGACTTGGAAAGAACCAATGTCTGGAAACCTCAGCCCTCTGTGGTTCTGATTACTTGGGCCAAGGGCACAGGCTGGGTGTGAGTTTGGAGGTCTCCGGAGGTGACCTGGGTCATATCTCCCAGCTCCAAGACACTGCAGCCCCAGACAAGGCGTGTAATCTGAGCTCTGCCTCTTAACTGCAGACCGGGGTCACAGCGCTCACCGCTCAGGAGGTTTGGGGGTTTCAGCTAAGTGCTGACCTTCAAAGTCTCTGTCATCTGTGGCACCTCCTTGTATTATGGGAGGGGACTTGAAGCTGGTGGCCCCAAAGCCCTAGGTGGCCCTATAGCAGCCATGTCTCTGCAGCCAAAGCCATTGGCATCTCGGAACCTGTCAAGGTGCCCTACTCCAAGTTCCTGATGTACCCAGAGGAGCTGTTTGTGGTGGGGCTGCCTGAAGGCATCTCCCTCCGCAGGCCCAACTGCTTCGGGATTGCCAAGCTCCGGAAGATTCTAGAAGCCAGCAACAGCATCCAGTTTGTCATCAAGAGGTGAGGCCTGACCACGGGGCTCCCTGGCTTGCCCAGTGCTCAGGAGCTGTGCCAAGTTTGCCATCCAGCTCTTCTGATTGAGGCAGGCTTTTTTCTTAAACAGCGGGGCATTCAAATGATTCTGGCCACAGTTGGACAGGCACGAGGCTGCCCGGGCCCAGTCCAGTCCCGCAGAGCCAAAGCCACCAAGCTGACACTGCTCAGCCCCAAGACCGCAGGCCCCTTGCCCATCTGTGGACGGGCACAGGCACACTGGTTGCTCCTGGATGTCCTGAGCATTCTCTGGCCGGGTGTCCTGGACCAAGGGACATCAGGGTCCTGCCGTGGGCAAGACCCCATTCTCCCAGGATTGCAAAAGCAGATGGTGGCTTTTCCAGGTTCTCTGTCTTCTTGGATGCCCCACTTTTGTCACTGAGGGCCCTGGGGAGCTCAGGAGATCCAGCCTGTGTGCCGGCTTGGATACTCAGCAGTGAAGGGACAGGCCAGGTAAATCCCAAGGACCCTGGTTCAAGACCTGGGGCTGGGACAGAAGGGAAGAAAGTCCCTTTAGGAGGGTTGGAGGCAACTATTGATTCAAGGGGGGAGGACCTATTCTGTGTTTGCTGCCTCTTTTTTTCTATAACATCTTGCTCAGTGTAGTTGAAAGTGGTGACTAAAGTAGGTGACCCCCAAGTGGGGAGACAGAGCATCCTTCACGCCAGAGTGGTAGACCGGTGACATGGGAGGCGGTGTCCCAGAAGACAGGAAGCAGATGTGCGGTTTTTTCCTTCAACAAACACTTCTGAAGTGCCTCCATGTGTCAGGCTGTTACAGGTGCCACCAAGTACTGCCCTTGAGTTGGCCACTTAAACCGAATAAAATGCTGTAACTAGGTTGAGGGGGAGAGAGGAGCAGGAGGAACCTCTCTAAGGAGGTGACATCAGAGCAGAGGCCTAATGAAGCAAGCCATGTGGTCCAAGAGTGTTCAGGCAGAGGAGCGAGCAGGCGCAAAGGCCCTGAGGCAGGGGCCATGCCTGTGTTAGAAGGCCCACCCCCTGGTGGTAGCTGGCAGGGTCACACGGGGTGTTGGCCTTGCTGAAAGAGTCTGGATTTTATGTTAAATTTAGTGAGAACTCACAGGAAAGTTTTGAGAAGGGTAGACCTGATGGAGGGAAACTGCGTGGGTGTGGCAGGGGTGGAAGCAGGCCCTAGCGAGGGGGCTGTACTCTGGCCCAGGAGGCAGGGTAGCAGCTTGGACTCAGTTAAGTCCACTTGGGGCGGGGTGGTGAGAAGAATCTGTTTCTGGCAGTGTTTTAAAGATGGGCTGGCAAATTGTGCTGCTGAAGGTGAAAGCTGGGTCGGACCACGGGACTGGCGGTGATGCCATGTTCTGAGAC